>NW_004624771.1:4455309-4471279 GCF_000247695.1 Heterocephalus glaber
TTTTTAGGTCTTCTTCATTCAACTTTGGTAATTCATACACGTCTAGGAATCTGTCCATTTCTTGTGTTTTCCATCTTATTGGTATATAGGTTCTCAAAGTAGGTATTGATGATCCTCTGGATTTCTGCTGGGTCTGTTGTCATTTCATCCTTTCCATTCCTAAGTGCATGGATTTGGGCCTTTTCTTTTCTTTTACTGATAACGTTGGCTAGGGTTTGTCAATTTTGTTTATTTATTCAAAGAACCAACTCTTGGCTTCATTGATTTTTTTGTATTGTTCTCTTAGTCTCCACTGCATTGATTTCTGCCCTGATCTTTATAATTTCCTTCCTTTTATGGGTTTTGGATTTGTCCTGCTCTTCTTTTTCTAGAAGCTTGAGGTTCAGCATCAGGTTGTTTAATTGGATCCATTCTGTTTTCCTAATATGAGTATTCACTGCCATGAATTTCCCTCATAAGACTGCTTTCATTGTGTCCCATAGATTCCGATATGTTGTATTGTCATTGTCATTTAATTGTAGGAACTGTCTGATTTCTTCTTTAATTTCCTCTGTGACCCATCAGTTATTTAGAAATGGAAAGACATCCCTTGCTCCTTTTTCTTCCAAGGTGATGATCTTTTTGCACTTTTTGTGGGTGGGACCACTGCAGGCCATCGCAGTAACTGCCCTTCTCTGGATGGAAATAGGAATATCATGTCTTGCTGGGATGGTGGTTCTGATCATTCTTCTGCTTTTGCAAAGCTGCATTGGGAAGCTGTTTTCATCAATTTTGCAGAGGTTTCAGTCCATAATCGGCTGGCTCCAAGGCAGGGATGGCAAACAGATATGGCAGAGCAGAAACAACATGGTGCATACAAGGCAGCAAAGGCAACCAGAGCTTATTGTTATTTTTTATTTTACTTTATTTTTTGTACTGGGGATCAAACTCAGGTCCTTGTGCTTGTGAGGCAGGCAGCAGCACCACTGAGCTAAATCCCCGGGCCTTACACTGATTCTTAAAAAGTGTTAAACCAATGTTGCATTCCTGGACAAATTCTGCTTGGCCACATTGTATTATCCTTTCTATACTTTGCTGATTTCATAACATTTTGCTTAGAAATTTAAAATCTATGTTAATGAGAGGTATAGATCTGTGGGACTTTTTTTATTTTAGGTACAGGGGTAATCCTGGCTTCTTAGCCTGAGTTGAATATTTATTCCTTTCCATGAAGAATTTATTTAGACTGATTCTTTTCCTTCTCCTCCCCCTTTAATTTTTTTTCCTATTTTTAGCATTTACCAGTGGAGTATCTAGTCCTGGGATTTTCTTTATAGGAAGGATTTTAAGCACAAAAAATCTATTCAGCTTACATATTTATTGTTAAATGAGACTGAAAATTTGTCTTAAGAGATTTGTCTATTTCATCTAAATTTTCCAATTTATAAGCATAAAGTTGTTCATAATATTTTCTTAGATCTTTTGCAAATGGGGAAGAGACCAAGAGGTGAAGGGTGGGGAAGAAAAGGGAAGAAGAGGAAATAAAAAAGATTAAGATGTGTTGTGTACATGTACCAACCCCCCATGATGAATGTCATCATTATCTACTGCAAACATGTGCTAGTAAAAAAATCTTTAATGATATCATCTCACACTCACTGTTGGTAATTAGTGTTCTCTCTGTTTCTGATCAGTATTGGTTTATCAATTTTACTGATCCTTTCAAAGGCTTTTATCTATTGTCTTGTTTTCTATTTTTGATCTTTATCATTTTGATCTTTATTATTTCCTTTTCTTCTGCTTACTTTGGGATTAAATTTGAAACTGTAGTCATTGATTTAAGACATTTCTTTTTTTCTACTATAGGTGTTTAGCGCTATTAATAAATATCCCCTTAGTATTGATTTAGCAGCATCCTGCAAATTTGGTACGTGTGTTTTCATTTTCATTCAATTCAAAATGCTATTTCCCTTTTGATTTCTTCTTTGATCCATGAGTCTTTAGAACTCTTATTTGGTATCCAAATACTTAGGGTTGTTTTCCATAAATCTTTCTGTTACTTACTGGTAATCCAGTTTCATGATGGTGAGAGAATATTCTATATATGACTTGGATCTTTTAAAATTTAGTGAGATTGTTTTACAACCCAAAATGCTTTTCAAACTCACAGCGATCCAACTTTTGGGGTTCACATGTGTGATGGTCATCTGGCAGTGATCTCACTGACAATTTATTGTGATTTAGTGGGGAATGTCTCAATAGCTATTCTTCATAAAATTCCCCTGCTTCCGGTCTTCATCTTCCCAACCTTTACTTCTCTCAATATACACATGAGACTCTTCAGAGCAAACATGAAATTCACTTGCCTTACTTGATAGACTGGGAGGGAAGAGTGTGGAGTTAGGCTGAGTCAAGTCAAAAGAGGAGTGCAAATAAAGTAGTAATCCAAGGAAGGCTGAGCTGTGGCTAGAAAGAGATATTTTACTTCATGGCTCATAAGCTGACTCTGAAGGCAATTCCAAAAATGTTTTGAGCAACGGAAGTGTAACTAGATGAGTGTAGCCCTGGAGATTACTTTGAATGACAACACTTATTTGGATGTATGAATTCCAGAGTGCTTCAGAAAAATTAATCATTATTTTTAGTTAGATATGTAACTATTTTTGTGAACATTCCAAACTCAGTGCAGTAGAAGCATGAAACAATTTTTCTTCCTCTGATCACTGCCTTCAACCACATTTGGTCAAAATAACTTTCCTCTTTTATAATGGTATTGTGGATATTTTCTCATAACTTTTTGGTCACTTCAGTTATTGAAAGTCAAATGTTATTATTTAATTTTTTTTTGAGACAAGGTCTGGCTGTGTATGTCAGGCTGGCCTTGAATTCACTATGGAGCCCAGGGTGGCTTTGAACTCTCAGCCATTCTCATGCCTCAGTCTTCCAAGTGCTGGGATTACAGATGTACACCTCCACCTCTGGCCTTATTTAATTTCTAATTCTGTTTCTGGGAGTGAATATGGCTACAGTCAGGAAAGGGCAGAGTCCCTTCCCTCTCCTTTCCTCTTGCATTCCTTTTATCCTCAAGCATGTTGGAAAGAGGGATAGAGATTAACAAACTGGTAATGATCTAAAATTCAGTTGTTGCTTACCATCTTGCTCTACCGATGGAAGTAAGTGGTAAGGGGAAGGTCCCAGTCTTTCATAGAAATTGAGGGGGCCTTTATGAAGGGAAAGCTGGCACTACATTTCCCATGACTTGGAGATTGCTTTTGCAGTTTTGATGATCTGTGCATGGGTAGAATTAGTTTGAGTAAGTTTGAAAATATTTTCTTTTAATCCACAGGCATCTTACATTCTTGGTATGATAAACAGAGCATGTTTAGCCAACTGAACTATTATTTTACTCTTTTCTCTGTCTTACTGTCTCCCTCTCATTCTTTTATTACTTGATCAAAAAAAAAACCACATCTGTTACCAAAGCAGATATTTAACAGGGAAAGAGAGACAATTCTGTGATTTTTTGGCATCTTTAATCTCTAAAAATACTTTTGAGTTCCCACATGTGGCTTGGAGGATGACAGAGACTTAAGTTGGAGGGATGGAGAAAACCACTGTACTATCTCTTTTTAATGTAACAGTTAAGCATTAAGTCATGTTGTTGTAAGAAAAGCCCATTAAATCTTAGGGACTTAAAACCACAAAGAATAAAACCCTCTTGTTTAAGTTACTTGTTCATCAGTAGTTGGTAGGGAAACCCTCCTTGTTATTGCCAAGATCTTAGCCATCATTTTAATGGTGCTTGCTGCTGTGCCAGAGGGAAAAGGACAGTTTTGAAGGTCTTATTGGAAATTTGTTACTCTGGCCTAGAAGTGACACATGGCCCATAACTAGTCACACTGTCCTAACTAAACAGAAGAATGGGGACAGACCACTCTACTGTATGCCCTAAAGGGAGAAGCAGCAGCACTACTTGACTGAGAGCACATGTATTGTCACATAGTCTCTACTCCATGCCTCCAGTGGTTTAGTCTCTCGGCTTCTGTTCTGGTTTATATCTAGATGCCTCCCAAGAGCCCCATTCACTCATTGGTGGGGCTTTCGGAAGAGGATTGGATCTTGGGGGTGCTATAGCTGACGTGCTGGTAGGAAGTGGGGCCTGGACACAGGGGTGCGGGTCACTGGGGCATGACCTGGAGGGCCGGATCTCCCAACTGGCTCCTCCCTTCTCTCTCTCCTTCCTTCCTGCCATGATGTGAGGAGCTTTCCTCCTCCCAGGCCCTTCCACCAGGGCACCTTGCCTTGAAGTCAGCAGCCTGTGGACTGTAACTGTGAGTCATAATAAACCTCTCATCTTTCAAATTATGGGTGTATAGGCATTGTGTCCCAGTGACAAGAAAAGTGACTAAGACGCCTTCTCCTACAATTTCCCAACTTCTGCTTAGACAGTTGGGACGTGGATGCAGTGTGGCAGCCAGGCAATGGGTGAGAGAGGCAGAATACTGTTCCTCACACTGTCACCCATTCCTTCATGCCACATACAGCCCCATGCTTATGATGGACCTGTGCCAGCAAGGCAAAGTTTAAGACGAGTTGCAGCATGGGAAATTTGGGGTTGTAGGTCTTTAATCCAAGTCAATCCTGGGCATATTTGTTGTTGCTGTTGTTGTTTTTTGGTACCAGGGATCAAACTCAGGTCCTTGCACTTGCGCAGCAGGTGGCAAAACCACTGAGCTAAAAAATCCCTGGCCCTATGGGGACATATTTGAATATAGACTCCATTATACATTACAGTTACTTTAAAGAGTTTTATGACAAAAAGACATTTATGACATTTATGACATTTTATGACAAAAAGACATTCAACAAAGAGAAGATTTGTTTTATATTAAGATCCAGGTATGTTCCATATAGGAGAAAAATCAGTGTGAATCAGGGTCCAGAAGAAGCTATAAATCTTGATGGAATGAAAGTTTAAGAAAGTTAAAATCCGGTTACTTTAAAAACACTTGAATGGCAAATAATACGATTGCATCATCTATTATTGTGGTGGGGAAATTTCAACTGAGAAAAGTAGATAAAAACAAAAGTTAGTAAGCAGCTGGTAAAAAAGACCTTGGACCTTTAAAAATTCCATCACATAAATATAAATCTGCTGCTGCTAAAAGAAGTCATTTTGCCATTTGTCCCTGTAGGACATCTCTTTCTTTGAGTTTCTTTTCTCCTGCAAACTCTGATTCTCCCAGACTCATTTCTCTCTTCTTTGGTGTGGGAGTAGGGTGTGGGGAGGGTACTGGGCACTGAACCCAGGACTTTTACACTGAGCTACATTTCTCTTCTCTCCCTCCTTTTAAAAAAGTTTTGGCACAGGGTCTTACTAAGTCACTAAAGTGGCCAGGCTAGGCTCAGACTAGCCACCCCCACCTCAGCCTCCCAAAGTGCTGGGATTGCAGGCATGCACCACCATTCCCATTTACATCATTGCCACCCAATTGTTTCTTCCCTGAGCCTCACTGGCTGAGCTGGAGGGTGATTTCAGGCAGGGACCTGCGTTGTGTTTGAAACTGCACGGTATAAGGATCTGGTGGATCTAAAACAAGTGAAGGACAATCTGGGTCTACTGGGGGTGTTTGGGAGATAACAAGATTGTGCGAAGGACCTTTGAATTTTACTTACTTAGCTAGATTTGTGTTCAAGTGAGATATTGCAGTAGCACTTTAGTGTATAGTGGAGGTGGGGAAGGGCATGTTGGTTTTGAAATCAGTATCTCGGATCCGTGGATTAAGCTTCTGGGCCACAGTAATCAGGCTAGGGAAATAGGTGTGGAGGAAGAGACACTGAACAAGTCTTAATCCCTTACCATTCCTACCTTACAGTGATTTGGCAAATACTTTGCAAAAGGATTTTCTGGATGAATTTCCAACTGCAAAAGTTTCAGTGTGGTGGCTCAAAGAGCTGTGCAAATGATTTTTTTTTTTTGAAAGAAACGAACTTTTTTTTCCTGCTGACATTTAAACCTCTATTCCCTTTTCCTAGCCCTTCACATCGCTTCATATGTTTTGGTCAGGCACACTTCCCAGGAGAAGAAAAAGATATTTATAGGATTATAAGACTGTAACATAGAATCCTAGTATCTGTCATTTCTTGCTTATATAAAAATTATATTAATATAACCCAGAACCCTGACTAGCTCCTGCCTCTCTGATGGGTTTGGTAGCTCCCAAGAAGAAACAATTTAAAATACCAGTAGAGTTTAAATAAGAATGACCCTGACTAGGGACTTCTTAACTGTAGCTCCTCTTTGTGCCTGGAATCTGAGATACTATAAACTTGAGGATTGCATAACAGTACTTTGGTTTGTTATTCTATTGCATTATTCACAGAAGTACATTGGCATTTTTTAGACTGTATGACTGTATTTTTAGATCTGTAAACACAGTCTGTATAACAATGAGTTCTTTAATGCACTTCTTGAAGTGATCTTTGTGGTCTAAATCATCACACAAGAGCCTGTGGGCCAAATCTGGCCCATCATCTGCTTGGTGAATACAGTTTAGTTGAAACCCAGACATGCTTATTCTGTACATATTGTTCCTGATGTAATGACAAAGTTGAGTTTGACTTGAAAAACCTAAATTATTTACTATCTGGCCCTTTGCAGAAAAAGTTTGCCTAGTCAGGTGTGGCAGCACACACTTGTATCCCAGCGCTCAGAAGGCTCAGGCAGGAGGATTGCCATGAGTTCAAGGACAGCCTGGACTACACGTAAGACCCCTTCTCAACAACAACAACAACAACAAACAGTTTGGCAACTCTTAGTCTAAATGACTAACCAGTGATGAGAAAGACAAATTCCAATATCAATTTCTGAAAACGCTTTTCTTCTTTCTTTCCTTCCCTTGAGGAGGACAGTGTTGAAGTTCTCATATGCCTTAGCTCAAGAACAATTTTATCATGACTCTGAAAGGGGGTTTCTTACTTTATTTATTTTATTTTATCTACTTTTAAAATGTATATTATTTTGTACATATGTATATATTCTCATGAAATAAATTTTTGTTTTGTGTGCTTTTGCAGATTATATTATATACTTCATTATGTTTCTGACTTTCTGCACTACTAATTATGCCTTAAAATCTCTTCATGTTCGTTTGTGTACATATTTATCTGTCGCCTCTCATGCTGTATGAGACCTCAAAGTTGCATCCTTCACATTTCAGTCGTTCCTAGTGGTGGGTAACCAACTTCAGGCCACTGTGTACAGCCTTGTTGCTTTTCACACCTGCACAAGTCCGGGAACTTCTGTTTGCATGGGCTACAAATAATCCTTACAGTGAACATCTTGCATACAGTTCCTTTAGGACCTGTGTGAAAATTTTGCCTAGATAGGGAATCTAGGAATAGATTTGCTAGTCACAAGGCATATACATATAGTTGTGAAGGTTGTGTAAGACTGTATCCCTTGAAAACAGCCTTGGTCTATATTCCCACCAGCAGTGTATGAGGATCCCAATGTGCTTACATTCCCTGCTCCAATGCTTGGCATTATCTAATTATCTAATTCATGCCAGTCTAACTGGCGTACAGTGAAGTCTCCGTGTTGTTTTAATTTGCATTTTTCTAATGACTGATTAGTTGGAGTGTCTCTTCATATCCTTCTCAGGGTTTGAATTTCTTCTTTCAGGAATTGACTGTTTATATTAGTTGCCTGTTTTTCTAATTGGAGGTGCTCTCTTCATGATGTTAATTTGAAGTCCTATATTTTAGATATTAATTCCTTGTCATTTTAAACATTAAAAAAAGTCTTTATTTTTTGGAAAATTGCCAATGATTTATTTGTGAAAGTAAACATGAGCAGATTAAAACAATTATCCCAATAATTTTGTAAAAGATCTGTCTTTTAATTTAAAAATGTTGATATTGTTGTTCAATGCACCAAAACACCAAATTTTGTTGCCACAAAATTCACTCAATTAGTGCTTTAGGATTTATGCTTACAAATTTTATTTAGGAAATACTATACTTCAGTATCATCAAGTTAATCTACATTTCTTCCATGTGGTATTATTTAGGCTTCAGTTATTTTTCTTCATTAGATCAATTTTTGCCAAATGATTAAATAATTATTTTCTTCAATGATTTGTAGTACTACTGTATTCTATATTTACACTTCCATAATATGATAGATCTCAGACATTTCCTTTGGTCTATTTATTTGCTTTTATATGACTGCCATAGGGCACTTAGAAAAAAATCCTGTTATAATACTATTTTACAGGGCAAGTTGCTTCCCTTTTAATGACAACTAATATATTGATGGAGATATTTTGCCATGTATATATTAGAGTATGTTTATCATGTTTAGTGAAAATTTGACTTAAGATTGTGATTCAGTTGCTCTAATTTAAATATTAATTAGGAGTTAATCAACATCTTTAGATTATAAATCATCTCATTCAAGAGCATGGAATCTCTTAATTTATTTATGACATCTTTATTATCTTCTTCTATGTTCTTTACTAGAGTTCTGCATTTTCATCATAGCGGCCTTGTGCACTTTTGGTGATATTAACTTCTAGATACTTTGTGATTGTTGATAGTGTGATTGATATTTTCCTCTTTTTAAAATGAGATTTTCATGTTGGGTTTTTCTAGCACTGGATCAATTGTTTTAATTTCTTTAGGGTGATCTTGTGTAGAGGAATTGTGTTGATTCTTCCAGATAGAGTATCACATTGCCTTCCAATCCTTATCTCTCTTTTCTCTTACTTTGCTTGTATCACTGATCTCCTGTAATAAGGTGAAAGAGTAGTGATGGGAGAAGCCATCATCCATCATAGGCATCAAACCTAATCCATTGCTTTTGAACCAACTGACATTACTAACAATAGATTTTAAGTAATTTACATAAAATTATTATATAATTTTCCTTCATCCTGAAAGTGAGAAATTATGTTGGAATCTTTTGTGCATTCCTGGATAATGTCATTTAAACTTGATGGTACACACTCACACACACACACACACACACACATGCACATCATGTTGATTTGGATATTTACTATTTTGTCCAATGTCTTTGCATCTAACCACACACGAACCCTAAGTCATTCTCAGGTACTGCTATTTCCGCACTATCCGTGACCCTTACAAAAAGAAGAATGCTAACCTTAACAATCATACCCACAGTCCAAACGTCAGGAACATGAATTGGAATCCTAAATCTAGACCTACTTCTAACACTAACCCTATCCCTAAGCTGCAGGACCAAATCCCAATACCCAGGCACTTGACATTCGACATTATCCCTCACCATCCCTGCGAATTTACACAAATACTAACATTCCAAGCCACAGTGGAAGACACAGGTATTTCAATTTCAATCCTATCTATCACCCTGACCCTAACCCTAACCCAAGCCCTAACCCTACCTGACAGCTAAGTCATTCAGAGGTTCTGCTCTTTCCGCACAATCTATGACCATTACGAAAAGAAGAACCCTAACCCTAACAATCATACCCACACTCCAAACGTCAGGTATGTGAATTGGAACTTTAAACCGAAACCTACTTCTAACCCTAACCCTATCCCTAAAGCGCGGGACCAAATCCCAATAACCAGGTACTTGACATTCGACAGTATCCCTCACCCTGGCCTCGAACTTACGCTAGTACTAACCTTCCAACCCACATTGGAAGACACAGGCATTTCAATTTCAATGCTATCTATCACCCTGACCCTAACCCTAACCCTAGGTCAAACCACACCCAAACCCTAAGTCATTTTCAGAAACTGCTCTTTCCGCGCTATCCATGACCCTTATGAAAAGAAGAACGCTAACCCTAACAATCATACCCACACTCCAAACGTCAGGTACATGAATTGGAACACTATACCTAAACCTACTCTGAACCCTAACCCTAACCCTAAGCCGCAGGACCAAATCCCAATACCCAGGTACTTAATATTCGACATTATCCCTCACCCTCCCCACGAAATTATGATAATACTAACTTTCAAACCCACACTGGAAGACACAGGCATTTCAATTTCAATGCTATCTATCACCCTGACCCTAACCCTAACCCTAGGCCTAACCCCACCTGAACCCTAAGTCATTTTCAGGTACCACTATTTCCGCACTGTAATTGACCCTTACGAAAAGAAGAACCCTAACCCTAACAATCATACCCACACTCAAAACGTCAGGTACGTGAACTGGAACCCTAAACCGAAACCTACTCCTAACCCTAACCCTATCCCTAAGCCACAGGACCAAATCTCAATGACCAGAAACTTGATGTTCGACATTATCCCTCACCCTCCCCACAAACTTACTGAATACTAACTTTCCAACCCACAATGGAAGACACATGCATTTCAATTTGAATGCTATCTATCACCCTGACCCTAACCCTAACCCTAGGCCTAACCACACCCGAAACCTAAGTCATTCTCAGGTGCCGCAATTTCCGCACTATACAGGACCCCTACGAAAAGAAGAACCCTAACCCTAAAAATCATACCTACGCTCCAAACGTCAGGTACATGAATTGGAACACTAAAACTAAACCTACACTGAACCCTAACCCTAAACCTAAGCCGCAGGACCAAATCCCAATACCCAGGTACTTGACATTCAACATTATACCTCACCCTCCCCACGAACTTATGCCAATACTAACTTTCCAACCCACTCAGGAAGACACAGGCATTTCAATTTCAATGCTACCTATCACCGTGACCCTAACCCTAACCCTAGCCCTAACCATACCTGACCCCTAAGTCATTTGAAGGTTCCGCTATTTCCGCACCACCCATGACCCTAAACAAAAGAAGAAGCCTAACTCTAACAATCATACCCACACTGCAAACGTCAGGTATGTGAATTGGAACCATAAACCGAAACCTACTTCTAACCCTAACCCTAACCCTAGCCGCAGGACCAAATCCCAATAACAAGGTAGTTGACATTTGACATTATCCCTCACCCTTCCCACGAACTTATGCTAATACTAACATTCCAACCCAAACTGGAAGACAGAGGAATTTCAATTTCAATGCTATCTATCACCCTGACCCTAACCCTAACCCTCGCCCTAAGCCTACCTGAACCCTAAGTCATTCTCAGTTACCGATATTTCTGGACTATCAATGACCCCTACAAAAAGAAGAATGCTAATCTTAACAATCATACCCACACTCCAGACGTCAGGAATATGAATTGGAACCCTAAATCTAGACCTAATCCTAACACTAACATTATCCCTAAGAGGCAGGACCAAATCCCAATAACCAGGTACTTGACATTAGACATTATCCCTCCCCCTCCCCACGAACTTAGGCTAATACTGACTTTCCACCCCACACTGGAAGACACAGGAATTTAATTTCAATTTCAATGCTATCTATCACACTGACCCTAACCCTAACCCTAGGCCTAACCACACCCGAACCCTAAGTCATTCTCAGGTATGGCTATTTCTGCTCTATCCATCACCCTTACGAAAAGAAGAACAATAACCTTAACAATCACACCGACACTCGAAACGTCAGGAACATGAATTGGAACCGTAAATCTAGACCTACTCCTAACGCAGACCCTATTCCTAAGCCATAGGACCAAATCCCAATACCCGGGTACTTGACATTTGGCATTATCCCTCACACTCAACACGAACTTATGCTAATACTAACTTTGCAACCTGCTCTGGAAGACAAAGGCATTTCAATATCAATGCTACCTATCACCCTGAACCTAACCCTAACCCTAATCCTAACCCTACCTGAACCCTAAGTCATTCTCAGGTACTGCTATTTTCACACAATCCATGACCCTTACAAAAAAAAGAACCCTAACTCTAATAAACATACCCACATTCAAACGTCAGGTACGTGAATTGGAACACTAAACCGAAACCTATTCCTAACCCTAACCCTATCCCTAAGCTGCAGGACCAAATACAAATAATCAGGAACTTGACATTCGACATTATCCCTCAGCTTCCCCAAGAATTTACACTAATAAACCCACTTTACAAGACACAGGTATTTCAATTTCAATGCTATCTATCACCCTGACCCTAACCTTAACCCTAGATCTAACCCTAGCTGAACTCTAAGTCATTTTCAGGTACTGCTATTTCCACACTATACATGACCATAACGAAAAGAAGAATACTAGTCCTAACAATTATACACACTCTCCAATCCTGAGGTAAATGAATTGGAACCCCAAACCTAAAACTATTCCTAACCCTAACATATCCCTAAGCAGCAAGACCAAATCACCAAACCCACGTGCTTGCCATTTGACATTATGCCTCTCCCTCCCCACGAACTTAGCCTAATACTAACTTTCTAAACCACTTTGGAAGTCCCAGGCATTTCAATGTCAATGCTATCTATCCCCCTGACCTTAAGCCTAACCCTAGACCTCATCTTAGCCAAAACCTAAGTCATTTTCAGGTACAGCTATTTCCACACTCTACATGACCATAATGAAAAGAAGAACCCTAACCCTAACAATCACACCCACACTCCAAACATCAGGTACATGAACTGGAACCCTAAACCTAAACCTCCTCCTAACCCTAACCCTAACCTTAAGCCATAAGGCCAAATCATAATACCAAGGTGCTTGCTATTTGACATTATCCCTGAAATTCCCCACGAACTTAGGCTAATCCTAACATTCCAAACCACTTTGGAAGTCCCAGGCATTTCAATTTCAATGCTATCTATCACCCTGACACTAACTGTAACCCTAGCACTAACCCTAAGCAAAACCTAAGTCATTTTCAGGTACAGCTATTTCCACACTATACATGACCATAACGAAAAGAAGAACCCTAACCCTAACAATCATGCCCACACTCCAAAGTCAGGCACATGAATGGGAACCCTAAACCTAAACCTACTCCTAACCCTAACCCTAACCTTAAGCCACAGGGCCAAATCACAGTGCCAAAGTGCTTGACATTTGACCTTATCCCTCCACCTTCTTATGAACTTAGTCTAATCCTAACTTTCCAAACCACTTTGGAAGTCCCAGGCATTTCAATTTCAATGCTGTCTATCTCCCTGACCCTAAACCTAACCCTAACCCTAACCCTAACCCTAACCCTAACCCTAACCCTAACCCTAACCGAAAACCTACTCCAAACCCTAACACTAACCTTAAGCCACAGGGCCAAATCACAATGCCCACGTGCATGCTATTTGGCATTAGCCCTGCCGACCCCCGAACTTAGCCTAATACTATCTTTCCAAATGACTATGGAAGTCCCAGGCATTTCAATTTCAATGCTATCTATCACCCTGACCCTAACCCTAACCCTAGACCTAATCCTAGCCAAAATCTAAGTCATTTTCAGGTACAGCTATTTCCACGCTATACCTGACCATAACGAAAAGAAAAACCCTAACCCTAACAATCATACCCACACTCCAAACGTCAGGTACATGAATTGGAAGCCTAAAACTAAACCTACTCCAAACCCTATCCCTAACCTTAAGCCGCAGGGCCAAATCACCAAACCCACGTGCTTGCCATTTGACATTATGCCTCTCCCTCCCCACGAACTTAGGCTAATACTAACGTTCCAATCCACTTTGGAAGTCCCAGGCACTTCAATTTCAATGCTATCTATCACCCTGACCCTAACCATAACCCTAGACCTCATCCTAGCCAAAACCTAAGTCATTTTCAGGTACAGCTATTTCAACACTATACATGACCATACGAAAAGAAGAACCCTATCTGTAAGAATCATACCCACACTCCAAACATCAGGTACATGAATCGGAACCCTAAACCTAAACCTGCTCCTAACCCTAACCCTAACCTTAAGACGCAAGGCCAAATCATAATACCAAGGTGCTTGCCATTTGACATTTTCCCTCCACCTCCCCATGAACTTAGGCTTACCCTAACTTTTCAAAACACTTTGGAACTCCCAGGCATTACAATTTCAATGCTATCTATCACCCTGACCCTAACCCTAACCCTAGCCCTAACCCTAAGCAAAACCTAAGTCATTTTCAGATACAGCTATTTCCACACTATACATGACCATAATGAAAAGCAGAACGGTAACCCTCGCAATCATACCCACACTCCAAATGGCAGGTGCATGAATTGGAACCCTAAACCTAAATCTATTCCTAACCCTAACCCTAAGCCGCATTACCAAATCACAATACCCAGGTGCTTGCCATTTGAGATTATCCCTTCCCCTCCCCATGAACTTAGGCTAATACTAACATTTAAAACCACTTTTGAAGTCCCAGGCATTTCAATTTCAATGCTACCGATTACCCTGACCCTAACCCTAACCCTAGTCCTAACCCTACCCCAAACCTAAGTCATTTTCAGGTACCGTCATTTCCTCACTATACATGACCGTAAGGAAAATAAGAACCCTAACCCTAACAATCATACCCAAACTCCAGACGGCAGGTACATGAATTGGAACCCTAAACTTAAACCTAGTGCAAACCCTAACCCTAACCTTAAGCCGCAGGGCCAAATCACAATACCCAGGTGCTTGCCATTTGAGATTATCCCTCCCCCTCCCCACGAACTTAGGCCAATACCATCATTCCAAACCACTTTGGAAGTCCCAGGCATTACAATTTCCATGCTATCTATCACCCTGACCCTAACCCTAACACTCAACCTCTTCCTAGCCAAAACCTAACTCATTTTCAGGTACAGCTCTTTCGATGCTATACATGAAGACAACCAAAAGAAGAACCCTAACCCTGACAATCATACCCACACTCCAAACGGCAGCTACATGAATTGGAACCCTAAACCTAAACCTACTCCTAACCCTAACCCTAACCTTAAGCCGCAGGGTCAAATCACAATACCAACGCGCCTGGAATTTGACATTATCGCTCCACCTCCCCTTGAACGAAGGCTAATCCTAACATTCCAAACCACTTTGGAAGTCCCAGACATTTCAATTTCAATGCTATCTATCACCCTGACCCTAACCCTTACCCTAGACCTCATCCTAGCCAAAACCTAAGTCATTTTCAGGTACAGCTCTTTCTACACTCTACATGACCATAACGAAAAGAGGAACCCTAACCCTCACGATCATACCCACACTCCAAATGGCAGGTGCATGAATTGGAACCCTAAACGTAAATCTATTCCTAACCCTAACCCTAACCCTAAGCTGCATTACCAAATCACAATACCAAGGTGCTTCCCATTTGAGATTATCATCCCCCTTATCATGAATGTATTCTAATATGAACATTCCAAACCACTTTCGAAGTCCCAGGCATTTCAATTTCAATGGTACCTATTACCTTGACCCGAACCCTAACCCTAGCCCTAACCCTACCCCAAACCTAAGTCATTTTCAGGTACCATCATTTCCTCACTATACATGACCATAACGAAAAGAAGAACCCTAACCATAACAATCATACCCACACTCCAAACGGCAGGTACATGAATTGGAACCCTAAACCTAAACGTACTCCTAACCTTAACCCTAACCTTAAGCCGCAGGGCCAAATCACAATACCAAGGTGCTTGCCATTTGACATTATCCCTCCACCTCCCCATGAATTTAGGCTAATCCTAACTTTCCAAACCACTTTGGAAGTCCCAGGCATTTCAATTTCAATGTTATCTATCACCCTGACCGTCACCCTAATGCTAGAACTCATCCTAGCCAAAACGTAAGTCATTTTCAGGTAAAGCTATTTCCACACTCTACATGGCCATAACGAAAAGAAGAACCCTAACCCTAACAATCCTACCCACACTCCAGACGGCAGGTACATGAATTGGAACCCTAAACGTAAATCTATTCCTAAACCTAACCCTAACCCTAAGCCACATTACCAAATCACAATACCCAGGTACTTGCCATTTGACATTATCCCTCCCCCTCCCCACGAATTTAGGCTAATACTAACTTTCCAACCCACTCAGGAAGACACAGGCATTTCAATTTCAATGCTA
>NW_004624771.1:4485331-4562863 GCF_000247695.1 Heterocephalus glaber
TCACCCTGACCCTAACCCTAACCCTAGCCCTAAGCCTACATGAACCCTAAGTCATTCTCAGGTACCGCTATTTCTGCACTGTCCTTGACCCTTATGAAAAGAAGAACCCTAACCCTAACAATCGTACCCACACTCCAAACGTCAGGTACGTGAACTGAATCCTTAGACTAAAACCTACTCCTAACCCCATCCCTATCCCTTAGCTGCAGGACCAAATCCCAATAACCAGGAACTTGACTTTCGACATTATCCCTCACCCTTCCCAAGAACTTACTCTAATACTAACTTTCCAACCCACACTGGAAGACACATGCATTTCAATTTGAATGCTATCTATCACCCTGACCCTAACCCTATCCCTAGGCCTAACCACACCCAAACCCTAAGTCATTCTCAGGTACCACTATTTCCGCACTATCCATCACTCTTACAAAAAGGAGAATGCTAACCCTAACAATCATACCCACACTCCAAACGTCAGGAACATGAATTGGAACCCTAAATCTAGACCTACTCCTAACACTAACCCTATCCGTAAGTGAAATAAATCCAGAATTTTCTCTTCTATTGTGTTTATCTGATTTCAGAATCAAGATTATTTTTTACTCAAAAAATGACCTGGGTGGCCTGCCATCGTTTTTTTTTTTAGAAGCCATATTTAAAATTGGATTTGCCATTTCTTAAAATTGTATAGAACTCTCCCATAAACTATCTGGCTAGGTTAGGTGTAGGAAAGTTACTAAATGTTCTTTTCAGCTCCTTAAGGTAGTTATTGTCCTCTTTAAGCTTCTCAAATCCTTTTAATTTGGGCGTTTAAATTTTGTTTTAGGTTCCTGTTCCTCATACCATGTTTTCAGATATATTTACTTAAAGCTGTTACTTTTCTTAATCCCTCCTTCCCTCCCCCTCCTCCCAAGCCCCCTTTCTTCCTTTCTGGGGATAACATGTAGTTTTTCTCTTGATGAGCCTTTTTGAAGATCTCATAATTTACTTTTATTAGGAAACAAAGCAACTTTTAATTTGTTAAGCTGTTACTCTTTTCCTATGTTCTCTATTTCATTGTTTTCTGTTCTTATTCTTTTCTTCCTTTTTATTTCTTTGTGTTTGCTGTAAGGGTCTTTTTTTTCTGACTTCTTTAGTTGCATGCTTAGCTAATATGTTTTTCATGTTTCCTGATAATTTATTTAAAACTGTAAATTTTTCTCTAGGCACGACTTTACTGATGTCCCACAGATTTTGACAGGTGGTGTTTTAATTATCAGTCAGTTATGAATGTTTCTGTATTTCCTTTATTTCGTGTTTAACCCAAGAACTGTTTAATAAGATGTGATTCTATTTCCAAATTTGCTATTTATGTTATGTTTTTTAGAAAATTTCCAATTCTATTTGATCTTTATTGGAGAACATAGTCTGTTTGATAGTGTTCTTTGGTTATTTATTGAGATGGTTTTAGTGATCTAATATATATGTAGTCTATTTTGTGACATAGTTAAATTAAAAACTATATTCTCTATTTATTGGGGAGAATGTATATATGCACATATATATGCGTGCATGTGTGTGTGTGTGTGTGTTTGTTAAATGTTAATGCTTATATTACTTAGGTTTCTGTTATTGTATATATTTTCTTCTGTTTGATATATTGGTTTCTGATAAAATCCACACAATTATAATTATTCACTTCTCTGTTTTCTTCTTGCAGTTTAGACCACCATGGCTTTGTATGTTTGAAGCTGTGTTAGATGCATATATGTGTCTATTGGTTGTGCCATCTTATTTTTCCCCTATTACAAATAGTTGATGTTATCCTTTGTTTCTTTTTAATATTTTTAGCTTTGAATTTTGTTTAATTAAAATCATTACTAAGCTTTCTTTTGGTTCATACCTTATTAATATAACTTTTCCATCTTTTATGTCTAGTACTTCTGTGTGTTTTTAAGTGTGTATACTGTAGTCAATATAATGTTGAATTTAAAAATCAGAGAAGTTAATTTAATTAAGTTTTATAAATTTATATTTATTTTAATGACTCTTGTTAAACCTTAATTCTATTATATTTTCCTTTTGTTTCTTTTTTCTCCATTCTTGTTTTTTCTTGGATATTTTGATATTTTTCTAATTTTGATTTTATTATGGTTGCCTTTAAACCTCTATTTGTATTTATTTAACTCTATTGATTTATTAAAGTCAGCCTATTTCTTCCTTTCCCTGTCTCCTCATTCCTTTTTCCTCTCCTTCCTGCTTTCTACATACTTCTCTCTCTTCCTTGTCTCCTTTTTCTTTTTCTAGCTCTGTCTATTTCTCTCTTAACAAGAGAAAGACATTGGCACACTCTCATTTCTCAGTCACTACCTCGGATTGTGTTGATTTTGCCTAGAATTTTAGTTTTTGATAATTTTAATGTTTTTCTTTCTCTTAGCTCTCTTTTTATAAGAAAATAAACAAAAAGATTAAATACCTGATCAAGTTTAATTTCAATATCACTTGCCAGTATCTACTGAATTTATTTCCCCTACTTAAGTACCCTTCCAAATATGTCCTAATTGTGGATTTTGGTTTGGTAAACTCTCTGAGGGACTGCAGGCTTAATTATGTTTTAGGATGCATTCAAATTTAAATTACAATTTGATATATTTAATTCTATGTTTAAATTTCTTTTGATGCTTTAAAATATCACTTCATTATCTTCCTACCTCTAATGTTGCTATTGAGAAACTTAATAGCAATCTGATTTCTTACCCTCTAGGAGGATTAATCTGATTTCTTACCCTCTAGGAGGATTAACAATTTATTTTTGTCTCTGATATATCTATAATTCTATATGTAGTTCAAGGGGCATGTTTTTTCTTATTCCTTGTTGGATAGTCTAGGTTCTTCTGATCTGTTAGATTAATAATTAGTAATTCTGGGAAATTTCTCTCCATATTTTTATCTACTCATTTTTCCAGCACATTTGGAGATTGCTATTATACAATGGTGGCATATCTACCTCTATTCTCCTTATTATATTTGGTCCTTATTTTGTTTCCTTCATCTCTATTCTTTCTTGCAGTATTTTCTGATCTTTCAACTTATTAATTTGTTCTTCATCTATATCCATCCTATTATTTACACTATCATTTGAAACTCTATTAAATTTTTATCTCTATTGCCTTCTCCTATTTCTTTAGTTTTTTTTCTTATTCTTCTTCAGAAGAATATTTATCACACATATTCTAAATTCTTGGTCTTTCTGTTCCAATAATCATGCTTCCTACATTTTTTGTCATAAGTTTATTTTGCCATGTAGGTAGTTTTACTCTTCAGGTACTGAGGAGTTTGGGCTGTGAGCTCAGGTTTTATTGGGGATATTGTCTGCTCTCATAATGTGTTTATGAGGAGACACTGGTCAGACACTAGTCTGTTGGCCCTGGTGAGCTCAAAAGAAAGATGAAGTTGCCTTTACAATGGACAGGGCCAGGTGCTTTGGAGCAAGCAAATCCTGTCATCTGCACCTCCAACCCCATGGCCATACATATCATATTCAAGTCAGGGTTTCTTTTTAACTTCAATATTCCAAGTTAGAATTTGATGACTTTTGGGTGCCTCTCTGTCACTCATTTCAGGGTTGATTTAGAAGGGAACTATGCTAATTCACCATCTTGTCCGGAGTTGAAAAACATTTATTTGTGGTACTAGGGACCTACAGCCTTCACACTGAGCTATATCCCCAGCATTCCCCCCATTCCACACACCTTTTTTTATTTTTTATTTTGATCCAGGGTCTCACTAAGTCAGTAAATTTCCAAGGTTGGGCTAGGACTTGAGATCTTCTTGCTTCAGCCTCCCAGAGTGCTTGGGATTACAGTGTACACTGTCCTGCATGGCTAATACTTTGGTTTAGAACATCACCTTCTTATTTATGGAACAGAGCAGAAGCTCAGTACTCCCTTTAAAGTCTTGATGAATGGCAATGTAAACTAATGATCCTTTGGAAGGTAAAGTTTGCAACACAAAACAGGGCAATCTTTGGGAAAAGAGAGCATGGGTTTATTCTTTCTTCTTTTAGACTTTGGGACAGCAAGTAGTATGATTTTGTTTGGACCTCAAGATCAACCAGTGAACAACAACAAAACAACAATATAATCCCAGGGAAATAACACATTAGTGCCTTTGTATATTAAAATTCTATGCATTCATTTTTACTTAATTTAACAAATAAGCCTAAGTCAGTTAAATGAAATATCAAATGTAAAGTAAAGGATAAACAAAACCTAACTTGAAAACAAAGTTACCAGATGAAATAGAATATGCTCAGTTCAATTTGAATTTCAGATCAACAACAAATAATTTTTTAGCATAATTATGTGCCAAGCAATATGTTTGCTTTTTTTTCTAGGATACATCCCCACCTCCCCACCTTAGCTTTTTAAAAAAGTCTTTCTTTAGTCTCTGGCAAACCTGAGAAAATAGTTTGAACTTTTTTCCTTATCCGTGTAATCACAATATCCACCTCAGAGCTTATGAGGTTCAACTGTGATAAGCTACATAAAGTGCCTAGTACAATACTGCCCACACAATGAGTACCTGATGCCATTTCACTCCACTTTCAAAGTAGTTACTCTGTTGTCATCCCAAAACTAATGTCAATATCTGAAAGGTTTTCTGGTAAACTAGTAAGTATCAATCAATATATTTATTGAACTCATATAAGGTATCATGGCACACAGTAAACAGAAAATGGCACATGCCTACGACACTGGAAGAACAATACCTCTGTGCTATTATTTAAGAATCATGGTTAAGCATTTTATGGTTTCCAGTGACTTGATGTATTTCTAGCATACCTGTGAAGACATGGGAGTCATGGAGCTTTATTTTCTCTTTCACTTGGGTCTTCCTTCACTCCTTCTATAATGGTGAGGTAACATTCCCTCTTTCAAAATCCCACATAGTTTAAAGTCAAGTGACTGATCTACATGTTATCTACTTGAATAAATTCATTTTCAGTGGAAGTCGACTAGAGTAAGTGTCTTCTACTTGTAGCCCAAGAACTCTAGTTGACTGGCATTCTGAGATGGCACACTGACTGGGTTTTACAGCGTAAACTGTTTTGGGGTTTTGCCCCAGGTTAGCATTTTCACATTCATTACTGTAGCTCCTCCCAGCTTCTTCAGTAACAAGGTGCTGATTTAGTAATAACCATGACTTTTTTTTGTTGAATCTTTACCCCATGGCAGATATTTTATAACTATTAACCATTTTATCCCTTACAACCACCATGAAAAGTAGATGCATAATCCCAGTAAATCAGATGGGGAAACTGAGAATTAAAGAAGTTTCCAAACTCAGGGAACAAATATACAACATAGGTAAGATTTAAAATCACTATGAAGTTGGCGGTACATTTCTGCTTTCCACCATACCACAGCTGTTCTTACATGGCTTCAGAAAAGTGAAGAGGGGAAAACCCGTATACTCTTCATCTTCCCTTATTTTATTTTAACTCATTGTAAGGGGCTTGCTTATACAACTTCTTAAGGGCACAGATATTGCTAAAAGGTCAGTATTCTTCTAACTCATTCACTTGTGATTCACAATCATCTTGAAACTCTGCTGTTGGGTTATTGCATTTCTTGGTTTCCTGCTTTAAAATAATTTTGTCTACAGCTCCTCAATTCTTTCGTCATTGTGCTGAGTCAGTGGCCTGGGCTTGGGGCTCTGAGGAACTAGGTGGGGGAGACAGGTCCAGCTTTACTTTTATTGGCGGTGAAAGTAGTTAATAGCTTAGGGAGATCAGGTCAGTCCTTGTTGAACACTGCTGGCAGCACTGCCTCTGGGGAGCGGGTTATTGGCTTGGGGTGATGTCTTGAATCATCCTTGGTTAGAGGAGAGAGCATGCTGGGGCAAATAGTGACAGGGGCTTCTCTTTCTCTTGATTACCAGTAGCTTCCAAAAAATGAATCTAGACAGACACTATGAGGACAAATGGACAGCATAGGTATGTGGTCCCAGTAAGGCTGGCAGCTTCTACCTCTGTCTCTTGTTTCTGGAGGAAATCACTCTCTATGAGGCTCAGGATCTCCCAAGAACTGAAGGGTGCAGTACATATTCCTGAAAGTCACAGTGACAGGTGGGAAAACAGCCAAATGCCCCACACCATTTATTCACCATCTCATGTTAACAGGCTGCTGTTGTGGAGAGCTCCCATGGGCCAGCTTGTACCAGACAGCTTCTCTGCATCCCTGGCTTCCTGCAGGGAGCTGGCTGTTTCACCTTGACTGACCTTGGTTGGGGTAGAGTGGTGGAGAATTTTGGAGAAGTGGATCAGTTTCTTCAGAAGACTTTCCTAGAGTTTTATTTTGTGCTTTACGTATACATTAAACTCATTTCCTTTCCCTAAGAACTCTTTCAGGTGGTACAATTTCCTCTGTTTTACAGAATTCATAACAGAGGCCCAGGAAGTTAAATCAACTCCCTAAGGCCCACAACTCGTGGTAAGAGGGGGACTGAAATTCCTGCTGACCTGCTGCTGACACTGACTCCTCTCAGCGGGGCGCTGGAGTTGAGAGAACAATCCTGACCCAACCCTTTAGAAATGTGGACAATAATGATAATGATGAGCAAGGATGGCGATCATTGGAGGAAAGATGAACAAACCTTTCATTGGAAGCTCTTGGATTTTGTTTGAATTTCATCTTGTCTGACTTACAGAAATTAATGAGCTACTCGATCTGGACCTGGTGTGCCTGGATAAAAGGACTTATTTTTAGTGCCTTCGCATTAAAATGATCTGTTATAATTTCATGCTTAAATAATACTAAATAAGGGCCTATGTTGGTCTAGCATAATTGGAAGAAGCAAAGGAAAAGGGAAACAGTTACTTCCAAACAAATGGCACGAATGCATCTTGGGAGAAATTTGAAGATAGGCACCTGCTCCCCGAATAACACACCACAGGAGTTTCATTCCCCTCCTTGGAGAGCATTTCTCACAGGTCAGAGGCGGTCTCTGCAGACACAAGGATCCACACAGCTGAGCCGTGGGATGGCAGCGGGGTTGGAAGTCAGGGCAGGGCCACCTCGGTGAAGCAGTGCAGCCGTCCATCAAACAGCTAGTTTGGGCGGCCAGACGGCGGGGGAGGATCCAGGAGCAAGGCCCCGTCGCTCTTGGACTTTTTCAGGGATGATTCTGTGACTTGTCCCTTGGCATTTAACATCCCCATCCTTGGGGCCTCCGAGACCACCTGTTGCAGTACCCAAGGCAATGGGAAAAAGCTGGTTGAAATAAAGAAGGAGAGAGTTTAGAGACTATGAACTGGTACAGGACTACTGTCCCAGACCTCGGGGTGGCTAAGTTGTCGGGTCGCTCTTCTCTGCTGACTCCTGGAGCCCTTCCCTCGCCCCTTCCGCCCCTTCCGGGCAGAGCATCTGGGACGTCCCCAGTGGCCACGCCCCGCTCCACCCTCCCAGGCGCGGGCTCTGCCAACCCCTTTCTCCCCCGGTAGTTTTGCTCTTTGCTCATTTGCATTTCTGCTGACTGCAAGGATCAGCTTAATTTCATGGGTGTCATTTCCTTCAAGAAATCTCTGTCTGAGCAGCGGCCCATCGAATCCCCGCTAAAACATATTTTCCTACAGTAATGATTTTATGGGCCCATAAGTCATGAATTTATTATGATCTCAGCCCCTGCTGCTGATTGCTGTAAAATGCAAAGTAATTAACAGCGAGCGGTAGCAGTTATTCCCACCTGGTAACGTGTTCCTTCGTTCGCTGATGGCTTTGATTAAAGTAATGACTAAAGAGTGAAGCCCGGCTGTAAAATATTAGCATGATTAATGCTGTATCCTAAATAAGAAACAAAACTAACAGGCACGGTCTGAGAAATTTTTTTAAAAATACACAATCCTTCCTCTCCCCCCATTCCCACCTCCCTTAAGCAATTGTCCCGGCTCATTTCAAGCATGTCTTCCTTCCCATTAAATAACGTATGGATTGCAAGGCCAGGGGCTGCCTAGCAGAGCATATTACAAAGTTCCTATAACATCAGAAGTGCTGGTGGTATTATTTTTTCTTTTCTTCTTGGATTTTCAGAATGGAGTTGGAGCAGCCTACATAGCTGCTGAAGGGTTACCTCCCACTCCACATCAGGCAGCAGGATGAGAGGGTCTTTGGCAGCTTTGCTTTCCCCTTGATTAGCTGGAGCCAGGAGAAAGCTGTGGGGGTTAGGTACAAGGTTCCTAGGCGTGACCTCAACCAGAGAGATAGGATTGAAGTTAATGCTTCTCAACTTCACCTTTCCAACATCAGGAATACGTCATCTCAACTGGAGCACTGGTCTCAGAATAAGAACGCACACAAATGCCTACTGTGGTGCCCACTTAACTATCTTCCTGATGTATAAAAAGGTCTGAGCTTCTTGAAATCCCTCCTTTCTGGATGATCAAGTAGGAGGTCCACTTGGGAATGGGCTTGGAGGCAATTCTTCTGGTAGAATGCCAGGGCTCTGACCTCTGAAGTCTGAGAGCACCCCACATTCCAGAGAGTAAGAGACTGAACAAGCTCAGTTCTCCTGGAGTAGTTATGGGCAAGGAGAAGGATGCATAGTTGGCTGGGACTGGGCTAGAGGAGGTGACCTGCCAAGGAGGTCCTGGAGAGGTAGACAGCTGCCTTTGGCCTTCTCCAGTGGCTGCTAAATTAAATTCACACTTACTTTTGTAGATTGGCAGAGAAAGAGCCAGAGGGGAGTGAGGATATGCAGGAGGCTAGGCACCAAAGGAGAATCTTCAAATATTTGGTTCTGGAAAGATAGAGGATGGCTTTTCTGATGAAAAGCTTGACCAATGGCTGGAAGACTGGGGTACAGGAAGACAGGAGTCCATTTCGTTTACTCATTATTAGATACCTACTATGTGCCAGGCACGGAATACAGTCTCTGCTATTAAGAAGCCCCTATTCTAGAAACTCAACTGAAGTTAAAAGTGACTTAAAAAAAAAATCTCACTGACATAGGGCAGGAGTAAAAGGAGAAATGAGAATAGTCAGGGACTTGTGACATTATGCTCTTGAGGAGGGGTATGAGTGAAGGGCTGGAGAAAGAATGCCGCAGTGTCTGCTGGGAGGCAAAGGTGGCTCTCCTGTGCACCCTGTGAATTTGGAGGGGAAAGACCACCTCGCTGGCTCAGCCATGGATGGCAGGGAAAAGTCCTATTAAGTCACTGCTTTCTGCTTCAGGAGAGATCAAAGCATTTAGGAAATACAAGATCTCTACTGAGGAAGAGGTGAGGGACAGGCCTGCATAGTCTCCCTTTAAAGATTTGAGGACCTCATTATGGGGAAAGAAATGATTGGTCCAGATCTGCTCTCTACAAGGGGTAGAGGTGAGGTCAGACCCTACATCTTCCCCATTAACCAGTCAGGGCCCATTGGCTTAATGGGTTGTGTTTCACCAAGTTTCTAGAGGCCACACTAGCAAACTGACAGGTCACCTGGCTGGTTTGGGCAATCCACATACAATAGTAATTATATGACTCAGCTATCAATCCAAAGGCTGTTGCCTGTGCCACCCTGGAATTGTACTCGGCAGAAAGGCATCAAGTTTTTCCCTATAGCAGAAAGAGAGCTGCTTCCCAAGTGGAAGCCCCTTCTTCTTTTTCCTAATCAAGGATGAAGCATAGGCAAGATGAGGTCATGGGTCAGGTGAGAGGAAATAGACCTATAAAATACATTTTATTTTCCTCTTCCCCTCCCTTATTACTCACGGAATGATGTTTCAGAAAAAGTATAATGATCCCATGCCTTTCTGGCTTTACTCCTCTAGCCCTTGCTCCTCACAGGGATAGATGAAGGAATAGTTATTGGGATCAAGGTGCTGGCACCAGGAAGATAAAGGCAAAGCCTTCCTTCTCTCTACCACTGAGCAGGTCAAAAAATGATTGTGTTGGGTGTGAAGGATTTATGTCTCCTGTGAGTCAGTCAGAGCGTCAGGGTAAATCAAGGCTGACATTTTTAGCATCTGGGAAAAAAAGCAATTGCATTTTATGTCTACATTTTGCTCAGCTAATCAAGGTGCAGAAGAGACAGTCTGCCTGGAGAAACTTTTCCACTTTTTATTATTTAGGTAGGGTTTGGTTTCCCCCAAAGAAACAGAGGGAGAGTCTGTAAAGGTTGCAGTTAAGGAAGGAAGGAAGGAAGGAAGGATGGAAGGAAGGAAGGAAGGAAGGAAGGAAGGAAGGAAGGAATAAAGGAAGGAAGGGGCCCTCTCTGCCAGGGTTCACTTGGAGAGATTAGTTGGCAAAATGTCCCCATGGCTGTGTAAGGGGCTCTGGGGAGGGCTTGCATATAGGGGGCCCCTGAGCAGTGTGAGGGACAGCTTTGGAGCCAGGGCATGCATGTTGGCTGCCTTTGCAGACTCTCTTCTCTACACACATTTGAGGGTACAGCAGGACCATGTGGGATAAACCACTTTTGACTAAATTGGCCAGCTACTAATTGTCAACTAATAAGTCCTTTACTGGAAACAACCAGTGAAATAACTAAGTAGATCTGTAAAAACTCTTGAACCAGTTGATGTATATTGACATAGTTGAAGATCAAGCCACACTTAATGTGTGCAGGGGGAAAAGGAAAATGAACAAATTAGTAATATTTCTTTATAGCTTTCTGCTTCCAAGGCTAATTTTTGGTTTAGCTAAATGCTTTGCCTCAGTAAATGAGAATGTATTTGGATTTCAAAAGTTTTATATTTTACACCAGGGATTCGAGGTTCAGCAAATGATATTTTCATGTGTTTTTTAATCAATTATTCATTTTAATCATTGGTACATTTTAGGTATACAATATAATGACATTCATCATTGGAAATTTGCACCTTTACATAATCTCTCTTGGTTCTTATTTTTCCTCCTTTCCCCTGCCCTCTCTTCAAGCCCTCCATCGCTCCCTATTTATGAAGACTTTGTTTCCATTTTTCTGCTTGCTCATATTAATTCCATTCCCTTCTTTCCTTTCCCCTACCCCTCCAACTTCCCTTTCTCCTTTGCCCCTTTTTTTCATGTGTTAAGGGACAGTAATCATGATAGCTATTTTTGGGTAGGGGAGGGGGATTTATTATAGTAAGTGATTAAATGTTTTCTATACATTATCTCATTAAATCTCCAGTGCCCTAGGAGCTAGTTACAATCCCTGTTTACCAATGGGGAAATAGTGAGGTTGACTAATAAACCTACCCAGATCTTCCTACAGGTTGAGTGCTAGAGAAGTTCTTTGAACTGAGGCAATTCTGCCTCCATAGCCTTCATTCCTAACTTGTGTGCCTGCTGCTTTAGCTTTGATCAAACCAGAGATGCACAGTTTTCTAAGAACATTGGGAACCTGAGATTCAACCAAACATTTTTTTATGAATCTAGATTTTCTTCTTTGGGGTCATGAAGAATGTTGGGTAGCTGGGTGTGATGGTGCGTGCCTGTAGTCCCAGCACCCTGAGAGGGTGAGGCAGGAAATGGTAAGTCTGAACCCAGACTGGACAACTTAGTGACTTAGTAAGACCCTGTTTCAAAAAGTGAAAAAAGACCTGAGAATGTAGTACAGTGTGAAGGCCCTGGGTTTAATCCCCAGATTCCCCAGTAATGGCAAAAAAAAGCTTGGGACTCAGCTGCTATTGCTCAAAGTATGTGCTTATGATAATGATAACAGCTAAAGTAAATTGCTTACTTGCCATGTACCAGGGCATGTGTTAAAATCGTTATATGTAATTATTCATAGAAATCCCACATAGCTCTAAGAAACTGCACCTATTATGATCCTATGTCCCGGCAAAGAAACTGATGCACTGAGAAATTTAGAAACTTTCCCTCATATTTAGCTAAGAAGTGAGAAGCAGGATTGGAAGCTCACATACTGAAGCTCTCTGTACATAGAAACTCTTTTACCTGGTCTGCAAATCATATTTTGAGAGAGAAAGTGGTATTGGCAATGGTTAGTTCTTCCTTCCTGTGTGTGTGTGTGTGTGTGTGTGTACCCTCAGGTAACTGCTTTGTGATGTTTTATGTAACAGGCTTCCAAGTTTTGTTTTAAAAATTTTAGACCTTTGTTTATTTGCTCCTAGTTTTAAAGGAATGGGAAAGAAGAAAATTCTGAGATTTATTTCAATCAGTGCTTCTCTGTCCAGGGCTCTAGAACCCCTAAAAGTCTTTTTAAGGTGGTAGTGGTGACCTTAAAATTATGTGCAGTATATCAATAAAGCTGAGCTGAAATTGATTTACTGATAATAAAGCATCAGAAGGTAACTCAAACATCAAGTTCATGGAATTACGTTAGCTCAGTGAGGTGATGTGAATTATTGCATTCTGATTGTTCTTCTATAAATAATAGGGTAACGGAATATTCTTTAATAAAGATCGTCAACTAGACAAAAACACATTAAAAATAGAAAGTCTTATAGGGAATAAAGGGGGCTCCTCGGTAACAGAAAGCCCAGGACACCCCCCCCCCCACCAGCCTCACCTGCTATAAAGGTTTTTCTTTTTGCTCCTTGTCACTTGGTTATTTGTTGGAAATATGTATTAGTAAAATATCTTTCAAAGCCCAATGATATAATTTATGTAAAATGCTATGCAAATACCAGGTTTTGTTATTAATATTAATGGTAATAGCTATGGTAATGATCTTGCCTGAGCCCCTGAAATCAGGTAACAATTGTATCAAGAACTTTAATTTTAAAGCTTTCATTTCCTGGGGTTAGAGTTGCCCTCTTCTTCACTGAATTAGCCCAGGTGTGGCCCGAAATGCTGTGTGCCCTAAATGTGCCAGCACATTCCCGTGAGTGTCCATGCATATATGCGCAGTGTACACACATATGTGGTTTTGCGGACATATTATGTTCCTTCCCAACTCAGCCTGCTTGTACAGCTGCACATTAAAAAACTCTTTGTTTCGAAAACTTGTTTGAAAGGGCGATGAAACATTTGGGTCGGAGTGTGGGTTTTTACTCCCACATTTTTTGCTATTAATTAGACAAGCCTCACCACAAAATCTTCTCCTGCTTCCCCAGAGGATGAAGGTTCTGTAAGAAGCTAGATTTGGATCTGGCTGTCATTGTTTTGGGCCTGTGCCTACCCACACAAGGTGATTTGAATGTCACAAAGAGGTCGTGAAATGAGACATTTCCAGGTAGGCTCCCAACGCGTACATTTAACAACAAAAATGGATTGGATTTAATTCTTTTAACCAGTTGTTTTGATGTATGTTGGAGACAATCTGAGTAACACTATTAATTGGCCAGAGATTAGCATGTAATCAAATCACCTCTGCTTTTAAAAAAATCAGAACTCTCTTTATTAAAAGAGCATAAAGTGTAAATTGATCCATAGCAACTTAGCTCTCTACTTGTGGTTTAAAAATGATATCAAGTAAAGTAAGATGAGTACCTGCTGTAATCTTTAATTGTTATCAAGCACTTCTTAGTTTGCTTTGGTATTTCCTTTATCCTGTTTCAAAGAGAATTTCACATCCTCTCCTTGATCTCCGAGGCTCAAAGTGTATCTTAGCTTCTTTCCCACCAGCTGCTCCTCCTTGGAGCCCCAGTTCTTAGCTCACATTCATCACAGGAAAGCACTGAGTCCTGGGTACCCCAATTCTCTCTCAGAGTCCCTTTGTCACTCTAGAGCTTTCTTTTGCTTCTTTTCTGCACAGAGCTAGCTTTCTTTTCTTAGTGAGTCCTAGATACTGCTGGTCTCTTCCCAGCACCTAAAGCAGCAGGATAACCCTTCCCACCTGCCATGTGCACACATGAACAGGTGTGTTCTACCCACATAACCTTCCTTCCAATCATGTTGTTTCTTTCTTGCTCTGAGGCTTACTATTTTTTACTCACTTTTACATAGCCTAGGCCTCTGCTTCTGCAGCATCAATTTTCACACCTGCCAAAGAATTTGCCAGCAACTTAAAAGAAATTGCCACTCCTCCTCTTATTTCTGTTACTTAGATTGAACAAAATGGTGAAACTTGGGATGAACAGTAGTTTCTCAGGAAATAGAAGCACAGCCATGGCTTTCCAGAGGAACACAGACAATTGATGACGGGGTCAGGCATTGAGTTAGGTGGGACTGGAGTTGATTTGAATTGGTGTCTTTCTTTAAGGCAGTCCCTGCAGATCTGGGGAGCTAGAACATTCATGGACTATGATGGTGTCTGACAGAATGGTCCCAGGGAGCACTGGGGGCCTGCCTAATGGCCTGGCCAAAGTGGGAAGGTTTTAGGCTTTGCAGTTTGACATGAGCACAAATCTGGGCTTCCTAATTTATTAACTGGGTTGTTTCTGAGTCTCAGGATCCAAACCCATAAAATGGGAATGATGATACCTACTTCACAGGGTATTCTGAGGAATAAATGAGTTGACATGTTGAAAGTGGTTACCTGAGCACATAGTAGGTCCATGAGTATTGTGTGCTATAGTAGATCATAGTGGATATCCTTGGGCCACATAAAACTTAAAATTGTTAGCAAAGTCATGCCTGAAATGAATTCTGAACATTGATATATATAGATGAGCATAAAACTGCCAGAAATGAGTTTCTGATGAAACCATAGCCTTTGCTATCAGTTGAGCCTTGCACTTACTATGGGCAGTAGATGTCCAGGAGAACTGCCTATCAGGTGGCAATGAGGCAGGAGGGACTGAGCTGTCTCAGATTAGTGTTTTAGCCTCCAGGCAGTGCCTTTAGTGAGAAAAAGTCATGACTCAAATCTTTAGAAGCTGGGAAAAGGGAGCAGAAGGTAAGTCTCTAGAAAGAGCTGAGAGTCAGAAAGAAACTTAGAAGAACTCCAGAAGGACAACTTCATAGGGAATAAAGTGCAAAGGTCTGAAGATTAAAACATAGGAAAAAAGAAAGATGCAAACTTAGGGAGAGTAGAAGTAGGGATCAGAAATATCTATACCTCTTAGAACTTTGGTGAAAGTCAAAGTAGTAGGAATACACTGAAAGTCTCACACTTAGTGTATGCTATCAATTGCAAAAGCTTAGGTGTGTATGTGTGTGTGTGTGTGTGTGTGTGTGTGTGTGTATGAATGTATGGAAGGCAAGTGTGTTGGTTGTTACTCTTAACAAAGACTAGTTCTTCTAAATGTGCCCTGGATCCCATACTGGTTTTTAAGTACTGGAGAGGGCTTTCTCACTGAGCTACATCCCTAGCTCTTTCTTCTTTTTTATTTTGAGACAAGGCCTCACTAATTTGCTGAGTAGTCCAGGTGGGCTCAAGCTCATGACTATGTGGCTCAGCCTCCCAGAGTGCTGGAATTACAGGCGTGCACCACCACCACGATAAGTTCTTCATTTTCTCCTGTTCTCACTGTCATTCATCTCCTCCTTTCTTACTGCATAATTCCTAACAGTTTAACTATATTTTAATATTTTCCAATTTGAAATGAAATGAGAATGAAACTGTTTTGATCCCTTACCCCTTCTAGCAGTACCTCAATTCTCTGCTACCCCCACTTCAACATAAAACTTTTGCAAGTTGTCAAATGATGCTATTTTTATTTTCTTGCTTTTCCATTCATTCCTCATTCTACTCCTGTGCCCCAAAGGTGGCTCAAGGTCTTAGCTTCTTCACTGCACCACACAGGGCTAATTTCACTTTCATCTTCATCATCAGCCACATTCTCTAGGACTGATTGTTCTTCATCTCAGCATAGCCTTTTAATGCCTTCTGTGCCTTCTGACATTTCTTGGTTGTCCTCTTCTGAACTGGCTATTTTCCTTGGTTTCCTTTGCTGGTTCTTCTTTCTGCACTAGCTTTCTGAAAATAGCTGTGCACCAGGGCATAGGTCTGAGGCCTTCACTTCTTTCCCTAGGTGGTTTCCTTTAGCTCTGTGGCTTCAAGTGCCATCTAAATGCTGATGACTTGCAAATTTATGTCCAGAAATCGCCTTTGAGATTCAGTCTCCTATATCCACCTGGCTACTTGACATCTCTACTTGGACACCTCACAGGCATCTCAAAAGTAGCATGCAAAAATAACATTTTCCGTTTTCCTCCAAAATCTATTCTTCCTAACTCCTATCTTCCTAAATGATGCCACCATTAATGCAGTTGTTCAAGCCTACAGCTCTCAATCCATTGGCAAATCCTGTCATATCTATCACATTCATTCATTCATTCGTTGCTTTCAATTAGCAGTTATAGTTGATTATCTTTACCTGGGGTAATTATGTGCTATAAAGTTACTGGAAACAATGATTTAGTGAATACTGAACCATTGGTTTTAGGGAAAATACAGGTTAAGTTCTTGCAAGTATCTATTCACAACAGTTTTGCCAATTAATTGCTATATTTTATGTGCATTTCTGTTCGAATGACACCTTCTTTAATAAATATTGTGGGTTCATCAACATTAAACTCACAGCCAACAGCACTATAACTCACATCTGAATGAATCTTATCTAACTTTGTAAGGTGCATCACAACCTTCTTGTACGTAGGAACACTAGGCAACTTTTCGGCATTGTATTCGAGGTTCATTGTAAGAAGTAAAAGTGTACACACACACACACAAAGCACAAAAATGTAGTGAAGGTGACACTAAATAGGCAGTGAAAAGGAAACTTGTTTACAGTATGGCCCCTGGAACAAGGAGGCAGAGAGTAGTCTTGTTTGACCTCGGCTAGGATTATCCACACCTCAAAAATGTCACCAATCTGTGTATGTGGATGTCTGCGAGTGGTGGCAAAAGTGCCATAAATACTGATTTGGGGGGTACAGATAAATTTCAGTGAGTAAGTGAATTCACAAATATAGAATTTGCACATAATAAAGATGAACTGTATTAATATTTACATACCAGGCAGGCAGTGTGCTGGGAACTGAATATACACTGCTAAGCACAGCACACATGTTCCCTTTCTTCATGGAATTTACTCAGTCTAACTCCTGAGTATATTTTGAATCCATCTGCTTTTCTCAAATTCTTCTTCCAGCTATTCTAGTTCTTACTATTTGTGATGGTTAATTTTAGGTGCAACTAGCCTGTGTTGAGGCATACCTGGAGAACTGGCAAAGCTTCACTTCTGGGTATGTTTGTGAGGCTGTTCCCCACAGGAGACTGGTGTGTTAGATGGAGAACTGAGTGTGCAAGATCTGCCTTCAGTGTTGTCAGGGACTGTCCGATCAGCTGGAAGCCCAGGTAGAACAAAAACAACAGGGGAAAGATGACTTCTTCTCTCTCTTGCAGCTGGAACTTCAGCTCCTATGTCAGACTCAGAACTCCAGGTTCTTTGGCTTTTGGGCTCCAGGACATAACCAGTGGTACCCTGGTTTTCAGGCCTTTGAGAATTATACCATTGACTTTTCTCTTTCTGAAGCTTTCAGGTTTGAAGAGGCGATACTACTGATATCCCAGGGTCTCCAGCTTGCAGGGGGTCTATGGTGGGACTTCTTGGGCTCTATAGTTACATGATCCCATTTCCCTAAGGAATCACCTCTCATATGTCTCTCGATCTATCTCCATATCATGCTACTTCTGTCTCTGAAGAACTCTGATACACCACCCATATTTGCTTCTTTGAGCAATTTGCCTATTAAGTGATCTACTTTCAACCTTGCCTCTTTATGATCCATTCTCTGAATATAGCCAGAATAATTCCTTCAAACAGGAACTGAATTATGCCACTTTCTGCTTTTTCTCCTTTAATGACTTTCCACTCAAATATTTACTATGGCTGCAGAGCCTTGTTCACCTCTGGAGCCTCTTCTTGAACCATGGCGCCCTTCACCATGTTCCCATTGCACCAACATCTTTTCAGATTCTGTGTGTGCCGAGTTCCTTTCTGCCTCTGAGCCTGTGCATGTGCATCTCAAGTGCTCAGAGCACTCAGGAAATTTCTGTGCCTCCTCAGAGATCTAATGTAAACTCTGTCCTCTTAGGAAAGCCTCCCATGAGCACTAAGCCCTGCCCTCTTATTCTGTACAATTGTACCTTATTTATATATTTTTATAAACTTTGTTTCTTTACTGGTTTACTATATCATCCCCCACTAGACTTTAATTCCATAATGGCAGAGACCATGTTAGTTTTGATTACTACTCATTGCCCATATAGTATAGTGCCTGGTACACAATAATCATACAATACTTTGTGAACGATGGATTAGTATATTACCAAGAAAATTCCTGAGAGTGTGAAAAATCTCTGTGTATCAGCTTGTATCAGCAAAAGTAGAAATGCCCTAGTATTATCTTCTTCCAAAGTTCTTTTGTATTTTTAGCCATCCTAGGGAAATTTATTCTAGATTCTTTCTTTAGATTTATAAATTAGCATTTTTGTTAGGTCCAGGCTTTTACTCTCTAATGAACAGAATCAGATATTTGTCCTAGCAAACTACCTTCTTGGCCAGTTTCCAGCCTCACTGCCCCACCAAGGGCTCTATAAGGTATTCCCGATTCTCTTGTAGCTAGTCTGTGGCTTTGAGGGCTCTTCCCAGACATTTCCCCATTGTGTCACATTCAGCCATGAGCTGCTTTCCATTACACCCTCTCATAGTTGAGTAAGAGCCCTTTTGTGGACCATGTCTTCTGAACTATCACCTGACCCTAAGTTGCTCTGTTGCTTAGGTCATAGACCTTAAAACACTCTGAGCTGCCAAAACAAAACTGGTATTAGTGGGTAGAAATCCCATAAAGTCTGGTTGGACCCAATGTAAGGAAAAACTTTTAAAAATCAGCTGATCAAAGACAAAATAGTATGCTTGAGTAAATAGTGAGTGCATAGTCCTTAGAGGTGTGGAAAAGCTGCCATCTAGAATATGGAGGGAAAATTATTGTATTTGATGAATTAATGGTCTCAGAAGTTTTTCAGTCTGTTATCTGTGGACCACTCACATCAGAATCATGTGATGATGCTTGCAGGACAGTGAGATTCAGGTGTGGTGGCCCCAGAATGCTTGTTACAAACCATTTCTTGTATTCTACCCCAGTCTCAGATGTGAATGCTAAGTATTAGTCACTACTCTTGGCTTTGGAGATTGTTCTTAATTAACCTCATATATCAACTTTACTAGGTGCTTATAGATTGGACCTTGAATATACCTCTAGGAATATATGTGTTAAAGTCTTGGTCCAAAACTGTGGTCCTACTGGGTACTTTCTATCTTTGCTTCCCAGCCACCATGAGGTGAGCAGCTTTGCTTCACCATGTACTTCCCACAATAATGTTCTGCCAGGCTACATGTGACAAAGCAATGGAGCCAGCTGACCATGGTCTGAAATCTCTCCAATCATGTGTGAAAATCAACCTTTCCTCCTTGTAAGTGCTTATTTCAGGTATTTTGTCACAGTGACAGAAAGTAGACTAGCCCACTAGGTTGTAACAGTTGATTATTTGGTAAAATAATAACAGGCATTATTACCTATGTTAATACCTGCATTACAGGTGTCGTAGGCATTAATAGGTATTATAGATACTAATATCTGTGAAGGTATTTTGTGGTATAGTTAACTTGATAATGTGAGTGAGTCTCATCTAATCAGCTGAAGACTTTAGGAGCAAAATCTAAGATTTCTCAGTGAAGAAAGAATTCTGCTTCTAGATTACAGCAAGATTTTCAGCCTGTTAACCTGCCCCACAGATTTTCAACTGGCCAGTCCTCACAACTGTATAAGCTAATTCTTTAATGTAAATATCTTACATATATTATATACACTAATAATATAATAAATATGTATATTTCTCTGAAGAGCCCTGACCGATCCAGAGACAGCAGAAAGAAAAGTCATTTTAGTTTCTACACAAGGCTATTATCTTTACAGTCCTTTTAAATTTGTCAAAACTTTTATGACTGGGCATATGATTTATCTTGTAGCCTTAAAAGTATGTATTCTGCAGTTGGAAAAAGTGGTTGAAAGTGTGGTTTGGATAGGTCTATACTGATTTTTTGGGGGGTTGAAGAGTTGTATTAATTGTTGAGAGATGGGTGTTACAATCTGCTATGATTATGGAATTATTTATTTCTCTTTTGAGTTTGTGAGAGTCTGCTTTATGTAAAGCTGTCTTATTAGGCACATGTCACATTGATGGTTGTTTTGTCCTCTTAATAATTTGATGCTTCTTTAAATTTGATATTTTGTCCACACCTGTAATCCCAGTACTTGGGAGGCTGAAGCAGGAGGATTGTCATGAGTCCCAGGCCAGCCTGGGCTACATAGTGAGTTCAAGGCCAGCCTGCACTACACAGTGAGACCCTAAATGATTAAAACGAATAACTGATAGTTTGAAATAGGAAGAAAAGGTCGAAAGGGGTAGGGAAAGTAGGAGGGGAAGGGGAAAGGAAAGAAGGGAAAGGAAAAATTATAAGAAAAGGAAAAATGGAAACAAAGTCTTTGTAAATAGGGAAGGGTGGAGGGGGTGAAGGGAGGGCAGAGGAAGGGGAAAAAATAAGAACCAAGATACATCATGTACAAGTACAAGATCCCAATGATGAATGTAACTGTATTGTATACCTAAAATGTACCAATAAAAGAATTTAAGGAAAAAAAATTGATGTTTTATCTTAAAGTCCATTTTATTTATATTAGGACAGCCTCTCTGGTCACCTTATTTATTTACTGTTTGCCTGGTGTATATATTTCCTTCGTTTATTTTTAACCTATCTGATCTGCTTATATACTGAAAGTGAGTCTCTTACAGACAGCATGTAGGAAAGTTTTGCTTTTAAATCCATTTTATAATCTCTACCTTTTATTGGAGTGTTTAGTCCATTAACATTTAATATTATTAGTGATATGTTTGGAATGTGGTCTACCATTTCATTATTTATTTTCTCTTTGTAGACTTTGTTCTTTGTTTCTCCTTTCCTGCCTTCTTTCAGACTGAATAATTTTTAGATTTCTAATTTATTAAATAACATTATTTTTGTATTTTAAATTTTTGCTATAAGAACTACAATATACATCCTTAGAGTTTAATAATAAACTAAGAGTTAATATTGTAGTATGTTATATAAAATGTAGAAGCCTTGCACAAATATAGGTTCATGTACCTCCCCTAATTCTAGCCAAACCTTTTATGTTATAGTTGACATACTTTAAAATCCACATAAACCCTATGTTTTTAAAATAGCAACATATATATATTATAGAAATTAAAAGGAAAATAGTATTTTTTAGTATTTTATACTAGTTTGTATATTTGCTATTTCTAATGTCATTTTTTCTTATAAAATGCTTTTTATATCTTGGTATAATTTTTTCCTAGAGGATTTATTAATTTGAATGTAAACCTGCTGAAAATAAATTTTCATTTTGAAAAAGTCTGAAAATACATCAATTTTGTTTCATTCTTAAAGGATAATTTTTCTGGATATAAAATTCTGTGTTACCATTTTGTTCTAGGATCGTGAAGATATTGTTTCTTTATCTTTTGGCTTACAAGTTTTCTAATAAGAAGTCTATGATAATTCTTTTTTGTAGTTCTCCTGTATATATATAATGTGTTATTTTTCTCTCTCTACTTACAAGATTTTCTCTCTCCTTCTCTCTCTTCTTTTAGCAGCTTGATTAGAGTATGTTCAGGCATAGTTGTATTTATAATCATTTTACTTTAAGTTCCCTGAGATTCTTGACTTAGTAAATATATATTTATCATCAAACTTGGGGAAATTTTGATCATTATTTCTTCAAATATTTTTGCTCCCCATTCTTTTTCTCTCCTTATTCTAGGGTTCCAACTATACATTTGTTAGATGTTTGTTATTGTCTCCCAGGTGTCAGGGCTTGTCCATTTTTAAATCACTTTTTTTCTACCCATTTTCAGAATTGCTAATTTCTCTTGATCTATGTTCAGGTTTCTTGACCCTTTCCTTGTTATCTTCATTCTGTTGTTGAATTCATCCTGTGAATTTTAAATTTCAGATATTATATTTTTCATTTCTGGAATTACTAGTTTTTTAAAAAAAGATTCTCTAGCAAGATTTACTATTTTTTTTAATCAATCATTGTCAGCATTTTTTCTTTTATATTAAAAGCATTGTTATAATAGATGCTTTAAAATTCTTCTATATAAATTCTAACATCTGAGCCAGCTTGTTGTTAGTCTCTATTAATTATCTTCTTGATTCTTCAAGTTTTGCTGTTCTTTGAATGCTACATGATTATATAACTTTATCTTCCCTATAATGGCTGGTTTTTTTGGAGACTCTAGAATCTGTTACATACTTCTGAAGAATGTAGAATTTTTGTTTTATCAGAAAATTAATTTGATTTAACTTAAATTGCAAATCTATATCTTGGTCAGCAGCTCAAAGTTTTTTATCCTTAACTGCTTTGGAGTCTCTCTGGCACTGAATAGTTCAAGAGTGATTTAGAGACAAGGGTAGGAGAGATGGGGATTTGCAGATGGTTTTACAAGAATTTAGGACTGCATATATCTGGTTCTCTTTCTCTCTTCCTCTCTCTCTTATTATAGGATTCCTTTTTCTAATAGCTGTAATGCACTAGATTCTGCTCTCCTCTGATTCTCCACACTTGAAAAATGGATTCTTTCCTTCTGTTTTCCTTTTCCTTTTCTCTCTCTCTCTTCCTTGTTTTTTCCTTCCTTTCTTGTTTTCTTTCTGCCTTTCATTCTTTCATATAAAACCCTATAAAATCCTGGCTCATTTATAAAATTGTAAAAATGGGAAGCTCATTCTATACAATTTCCCTTCTTTAAAGTCTTGACACCCTTCCAGAATCTATGTGCTCTTTCATTCTTAGAAGCTTCAAGCTTTCTTTCTTCTTTTCTTTTCTCTTTTATTATATCCAGTGTCTGTAGTTGTCTAAGGGAGGGTTAGTGTGACTGGAGCACATTAGTTACTGGTCCTCATTGGAAGAGAAACTCTAGGCATTACTCTTCATCTTGGACAAGCTCCAGAACCTTGCTAAACACATGACTCTTGGAATAGATGCGGCTGAGGGACAGAATCAGGGCTTAAGATTTCCTCAGGGGATAGAAGGCATAGCCTGGTGACATACTGCCAACATCCAAGTCAGGCATTTTCTAGAGATTAATGGAGAAGGGAAGGCTCTGATTTATGTGTATGGTGGCAGTCTGGATTAAGAGAAAGAAAGTTCTTGGGTTCGGAAGTCAGAGAGGTGCAGGTCAGCTGCATGCTACAATCCTCTAGTTCTCTAGCGGTTATAAAAATTTTCTGATGTTATCTACAACTTCTCATTGGAAAAATTAATGTAATAATAGCTACCATTAGTGGTGGTGGTGGAGAGTCAGTAGGATAAAATGCTTAAAGACCCTCAGCACCTACAACCTTCTCTCTCCTTTCCCACTTTGGGAAATGGCTTAGTTTGCTTTGCAGTAGCTGCGTGGTCTTGGATCACACATGCTTAAAAGGAATAGCAGGATTTCACTGAGTTCTAGGGTTAATTTTAATTCATTCTTTTAAAATAAAAAAACAATTATAGTATTGTGGAAAAGCATAGACTTTGGAATCAGAGAGACCTGGGCTTTTATCCCAGATTTTCCAATTATCCATAATATAATTTAGACAAGTTATTCTCTCTGAGCCTCAATTTTCTATCTATGAAAGAGGAATAATAAAACTTGCCCCATTGAATTTTATGAAGTTTACATGTGATCACATTTATATAGCTCCTAAAGCATCTACCTGTCATGCAACACAGTAGGTATTCAATAAATGCTGTTGTCATCATTTATTCAGTAAAGATAGAGGTTCACACAAAGCCACTGACTTTAATACTGAAAAAGATAGAGTCAGGGGGAAGAAGGTGGAGCCAGAGGAAGTTGTATGTGGGGATAGGAGCAAGTCTGTTTTCATCAGTGGGGAGGAAGGGGGTGTATTTAGATAGGATGGCTGTCCTATCCAGAGGAGAGAAATCGCCACAGGAAAACTTGGTGAAGTTTTGCCAGTGAAGTGAATCAGATCTACTCCAGGTCTTTGCCTCAAGGGTTAAAGATGTGATTAGATATTTAGTGTCCATTTATAATTAGGTCCTTGGGGATCTTGTGGAGCATTATGCTGACACATTCATTTTTCTCTAGTTCCATTTCTAGCTTGAAACATTGATTCTAGTCTGCCACGCTTGTGCAGAGTGGCAGTTCCTTGACAAAATCACAGCCTGATTACCCTGCACTTGTAGGTTTAGTGGACAGAAGATGGCCCCTGTGTCCTAAATGTTCTGTTAGCTCACCCTCAGTAAGGGCTGGGGACTGTGAGGAGGCACAGCACTGGTCAGATATTTGACATGTGCTAATTTGTATGGCACACAGGTGGCAAAAGAAATAGGAGAGGGGTCAGAGGAGAAGAATCACAGCTAGAGGATGCACCTGCACTGACAACAGGAGGTCCCATTCAAAGGACTGGATGCTCTGTATCCTCAGCCTGAGAAGGCCCAGGACAGCGGGAACTGGCATGTGGGCCAAATGCAGCTCGAAGTTCTTGAGGGATCCGCCTTCAGCTGTCCTTATCTTTAGATGGGGAGTAGTAAGCACATATCAAGCCTGAAGGTAACAACCTGGCCTCAATAGCCTCTGTACTTCCACATGCTTTATCAATGTTTTTGACTTACTTAAAATATGTCCCTAGTTCAGAGCCCTCAGGACCTATGCCAAGCCACTACCTGGCATGTAATGTAAAATCAGAGATTCCAATTTAAAGATATCAGGTCAGATGGGTTGGAGCTTTGAACCAGAAATTAGGGACTTTATCATTGACTTCCTGTGAGTTCTTTCAGGAAAATCCCTCTTTGACTTACTAGTTATGTGTTTTGCACCCCTCCTCCATAGCCTCAGGCCCAGGGCGCTGGGGGGCCAGTTTGATCTCCCCACCTCTTTCTCTTCCTGAAGACTGATAATAGAAACAATTAGATCATACTGTGGACCTTTGTTTCCTTTTTGTTTCCTGTTTTACCAAATACCACCAACATCTCCTTTGTGAAAACATCTTGCTTAACTTCTACCTCTGTCTCCTGCACATTTTACCTCAGTTAATCTGTCATTCTTGTTGATTCTAGCACCTACGTATTTCTAAAATACATGTACTATTTCAAAATTGCACTGTCACCTACTCGATTCAGACCGCAGTCACTCTTTGCTGGATAGCAATAATTTCCTAATTGTCTTCCGTATCTCCACCCTTGTTCCCTGTGCCTGCCCTTCCAACTCCCTCCACAGCAAACTGAGCGACCATTCTAAAATGTGAGTTGGATTCTGTTAGTCTCCAACTAAAACCTCTTAGTGAGACCCTGCTGCCAAGAAGTTAAAACTCAGACTTCCCAGTTGTATGACACCCCCGGGCTCTGGCCCCTGCGGAGCTTTCAGGCCCCAGTTCTCACCATGTCATCTCTCCTCTTGAAGCCCAAGGACTCCACTCTTGAAAAACCAGTCGCAGTTCTTCCTTCTTTTACTTTTTCTCTTTTGGTGGGGATACTGGGGATCAAACCCAGAAGCACTCTACTGCTGAACTACATTCCTAGCTGCCCTCCAGCCCCCTTTAGAGATAGGGTCTTGCTAAATTGCTCACGTGGGACTGGAACTTGTCACCCTCCTTCCTCATTCCTTGTTTTTTGATGACCCAGCTGCCTGGAGCACTCTTCTCTGCCCTACCTCTCCCATTTTTAGACCCTTAGCCTGTCTCTTCCCTTACCTTTGAAGTTTCATCCTGGATATTCTCATGTGCCTTTCTTTACATCCTGTGCTGCTCCTACTGAATTGTCCTAAATCATTATTGCAAATGCTTTATCTTGTGTGAAGTCTTCAGTGAACTGTGAGCCCTGTGAAGGCTACTCGCCTCCCAGCACTATGCCTGGCAGTGAATAGAACCCTGATCCCATACATTTGATAAATAAGTGAATAAGAAGAGTTACTCAGACATACGCCATGTTGTTTTTTTTTTTTACTGGAAGAAATTTGTTATTTATTTGAAGAAGAACCAATAAGATTGTTTCATTCCAGAAAGTTGTTTCTCCAACACCCTGAGCACTGTTCCAGGGATGAGGCGAAGGTGGCATTGGTTACTTGTTTCTGAAAGCTTCATCTGGAAGCCCTGCCTTGTAAGGCTGGCTGTGCTGGCTTATGAGGGCCCAACTTCATAGACAGAAAATGACAGTTGAGAAGATATGAGGCCTAACAGCTCCTCCTTGGTTTATCTGGGTGGGTTTGAGGGGGGCCTCTTTGGGAGAAATGGGTGCTTGTCTCTGGGGAATTGATCTCCCAAAGGACCTGCCTGATCCTGATTGCCTGCTGGTGTGCCGGGAGTGTGCTCCGAGGCTCAGAACAAGCAGGCAGCCTGGTTCTCTCAGTTCCTGCATGACAACGGGGCCCTTGGGCGCCTGACAGGTTGCCAGCATGGGCTTCATCTGCAGCATCTGAACACTGCCCTGCTAAGGGAAGAGCAGAAAACAGTGGCCTGTCAGCATGGAGGACAGGGCCACTGGGAAGACAGGAGTTGGGCAGAAAACTTTACTCTGTCACCTCATGTAAAATCAAGGGGACATGGTGAAATCACAAGAACTAGATGAAAGCAAATGTCTCTGGAGCTCTTGTGCATTGTAGAGCTGGTCTAACTGTAGCAATAAAATTATGGGTTTTTGTAGCACCTTTGCTTCCCAGGGCACAGGGCACTCCCCTGTCTAATAACAGGCTTTCAATTGAGTGAGTTCTCTGTTCTGGTATCATTTATTTATTCTATTGCATCAGGATCTTTTTTATTATGTTGCATGAAAAAAATAAAAAATATAGTAGTGTGTTCTTGGCATGCTCAGATGGGATGTGTTTATGTGTCTTGTGAGTATCTGTGTTAGATCCAACCACTAAATGTTAAGTGGAGCAGGAGAACATGTAATGAAAAAAAAAGGAGCTGAAGAAAAAACAATTTTGCACAAATCATTACAATTCAGGTATGGTTTTGATAAAAAAAAATCAAGGCCAGTCTGTACTTTGGAACAGTGAACAATTGGGAGAGGTTTCTGTCTTCTCCTCAAGGCTACACCCCCACCAGAAAGGCTTTGTCTTTGGAATTCATCATCAAATGAATAAATATGAAATATGAAAAATGAACTCAGAATGAGGCCATCAAAGTGACTGAATCTTTTTTTTCTGGGTTCTTGAAACTGAAACTAAGCCAACGTCAATGAGCTTGCTTCTACTTAGACTTCTGTAGCAGTGCTTTTTACAAATATTGAAACCAAGACAGAACACAAAAAGCAATAAGCATTCATGATGTTTCAAGGGAACAGTTTCCTGGAGGGCGGGGAGTAGAGAAAAGATAATAGTGGTAAATGTGAATACATATTTTGTCACAGAGTTAAGGAAGTTGTTGGTAATGACTTAAAGTTGAAATGTTAGAAGTCAAATGGCCACTAAGTACTTAGAGGGGTGCCCATGGAGATGAGAGTTTTACAGCTGTTCAAGTTAAGGTGGATGCCTTCTGCCTCTAGCCAAAGGGAGTAACATTTGCTCTCCCTTACAAAACAACTAAAAATTGGACCCCTTATATGAACCACTTGTTAACAAGACTTTAGATGTCAGTAAACTGCAACGATCCCTGAATGAAGAAAACAAATGATGTACCCTATGATTACCACAGCATACTGCCAAGAGAGAGCTTCTAAGCCATGGCATAGGAAAAGGAAACCCAAGAGAACATAGATGGTTTTATTGATCTGAGAGCCTGGGGAATCCAGTGTGGCTAGAGTTTATAGAAGAGTATTCTGAGGAAAGAGGTGCAGAGAGAGAGAACTCTGGAGATCTTGAGAGAGTCTCTCTTAAGTCTTTATTTAAGTATTAAACAGTGTGTGCTTGTAAGAAAAATACTTAAGGCCAAGTAAAGAATCACTTGAAAGGATAAGAGAGAACAATATTCAATGATCAAACAAAGCAGTTCATATTTTTTGTTCCCACTCCATCAGAGTAGAAAATTTCTAATTTGTGAAACATCAGGCAGAGTATAAGCTATGATCAAACAATAAGATGAATGTTGAAAAAAATTATCACAGTAAAACATACATTATCATTAATCCTCCTCAAAATACCTACTTCTACACTTTGAATATATTTACTCCAATTTCTACTGTCTGAAGCAGTTCTGGAAGTAGTCTTTCATGAGGGTCATTTTCTGGTTGCCTTTGGTCCTGAATCAATTCAAAATGCTAATGGAAATCTCTTCCAAATAAAAGCATTATGATGTGTTTTCACCCATCTTTTTCACTGGATCTGGCACTGTGAGACTTCTGACTCTTCCCCAAAGTCAGAATGATCATTAAAAGTAAATGTTTTGAATCAATTCTGGACATGGAGCCTGCCACGACAGCACAAATAAAGATGTTCATGAAAGAGAACTTATAGAACTGCTTTAGAAAGTGGCAATAATGATGGGATAAGTGTGTTCAAAGCAAGGGAGAATAATTTCAGGGGGATTAAGGACAATGGGCCTTTTATAGGAATAATTTTTTAATGTAAACATTCACTAGAGTCTTTGATCACAGCTCATATTCATAAGAGTCTTGCCTCGGTTGTGGGTTGAAAATAGCCCTAGACTAAGCAAAGATTAAAATCATGACAGAAAGGATCAAACTATTTCCAAATAAATTAATGATAGGGTAGAACAGAACTCAAAATGACACTAGAAATAGAAAAATACCCAGCACTCCAGCACTAAGATAAAATTTACAATATCTAGAGAGCCAATAAAAAATACTACACATGCAAAGAAGAAGAAAGTATGTGATCCATAATAGGAAAAGTAAATAAAAATCAGCATAGAAATAATATAAATGAAAAAATTGTTAGACAGGGATATCCCATATGTTTAAAAACCTAGAGAAAAGATTGAACATAGTAAACACAATATAAAAAAGGGATTTCTAGAGATGAAAACCACAACTTCTGAGATGAAAAATACACTGGAAGGAATTGATAGATTAAATAATGCAGAAGGGCTATAGCATATTAAATCTGGAGTAGAAATGATCTAAAATGAGACACATGGAGGAAAATTGAAAAAAAAGTATCACTCAGGTGTACACTTCAAGTAATCCAAGATTATCTATCTATCTATACTGTAGTACCCACAGAGAAGGCAAGGTACAAAAAATATTTAAAGGCCTTAAGCCATTGTTCAAATTTTATAAAACTATAAATCTACAATTCCAAGGCTCAATAAATGCTCAAGAAATATGAAGAAAACCAAAGCACATCATAATCAAGTTATGTAGCACCTAGTGACAATGAGAAAAGCTTAAAAGCAGCCAGAGGAAAAAAGATACATTGCACATAGAAGAACAAACCTAAGGATGACAATAGATTTCCTATCAAAACAATGCAAGAGCAAAAAACAAAGCAATGTTTAAAGTGCTAATGGAAACAACTTGTCAATATGGAATTATATACCCTGTGAAACTATATTTCAAGAGCAGATTTAAATACAGGTACTCAGATTTTTTTTTCAAAAGCTGAAAAACATTGTGACTTACAGATTCACATTTTAAGCAAAGAAGTCCTTTGTACAAAAGGAAAATATCAGGTAGAAAAATTGATCCATATAAAGGAATGAAGAACACAGGATTTGGTAACTACTTGCGTAAATATAAAAGACTTAAATAATCATTTTAATGTCTTTTAAAAATGACCATTTAAAGCAAAACAAAAATTTACAAGGTATATTGGAGTTTATAACACATATAGAAGCAAAAATGTATGACTGACACCAATATCACAAAGGACAGGAAATGAGAAATGAAACTATACAGTTTGTAGCTTCTTGTACTTTAAACAAAGTGGCATAATGCCACATGAAGATAGATTGTGATGAGTTAAAAATATATATCATAAACCTTGAAGCCACCAGCAAATTCACACTACAAAAAGTTCTAGCTAAAAAGCCAACATGCTAGATAATATGGAATTATAAAAAGACACCCAACTAATCCTAAAGTAGGATGTGGATATTAACATTATCTTGATTATGGCAATAGTTTCATAAGTACCTAAATATGACCAAGCTTATAAAATTGTGCACTTTATGCATACATAACTGTGCATCAGTTTTACTGGAATAAATAAAGACAAGGTGAGTTTAATGACCATATCTAAAATAAAATATTTATATTTAAACAATAAAGTGTTCCACAGATCACATTAATATGCAGAAATGCAAATCCATAGTTTGGAGAATAAATTAGAGTTGCATGGGCATGGTTTTCTAAGTGATAGAAGTTATCTGAGGAACACCTAGTCCTTCTTCATTTCACTTATATGTAAACGAAGGTCCAGATAAATAATGTGAGTTACTGCAACTTATTGCCAACCTCTCAGCAGGTAGGTAAACAATAGTGAAAAAGAAGTTGAGACCAACCTTGAGTGCCCATGTCCTCCTAAACCCAGTCCAATACATAGCTTGCCAGGTGGCAGTCCTACACAGTTGACTGGGCCACAGCACTAGCATGCACCCTAGCTAGGCCTGACAGTCACCAAGGCAGCAATATATTTGACCTATCAAAAGTTGAAGAGAGAATTGTAAAAGCAAGAACAAAAAAGAATGTCAGTCACATAAGAATTTCCTCCATTAGACTAGTAGATTTTTCAGGAGAAGCCTTGAATGAACGGAGAGAATGGGATAATGTATCCAGAGTGCTGAAACAAAACCCTGTCAGTTCAAGATGTGGAGAAAAAGGAACCCTCATATACTGTTGGTGGGAATGTAGGTTCGAAAATTCATGTTTATTATGTCACTATCCACAATAACTAGGATATGGAATGAGCTTAGGTGCTCATCAATAGATGAATTGATAAAGGAAGTATGGTATATATACACAATGGAGTATTATTTAGCCAAAAAGAAAATAAAATCCCATCAATTTCAGGAAAATGGATAAATTGGAGAAAATCACATTGAAAGAAATAAGTCAGACACAGTATCACATGTTTTCTCTCATATGTAGAAAAAAGATGTCTTGAAAGTGGTGACAGAGGAAGAGAGGGATAGAAAGGGTGTAAGGGAAGCTGGACATGATCAATGCATGACCTATGTATGTATGGAAATGTCATGGTAAAAGCCATTAATTTGTACTATTAATATGTGTTAACAAAACAACATTAAATAGAAACAGAAAACAAAGTATAAGAAATGATGATAAAACAATCCTAAAATTGCCAGAAAATAATACTATTCCTAGTCAAACTATCTTCCATAAAGGAAGAAGAAATGAAATCCATATTGGTCAACTTTCCCATTGTTGGGACAAAATACACAATACCTGCATCTTAAAGGAGGAGAGGTTCAATTTGACTCACTGTATCAGAGGTTTCAGTTCAATGTCACCTGGCTCCAAGGCAGAAACATCATAGCAGAAGGAGGGCATGGTAGAGTAAAGCTACTCATGTTGCGGTGGCCAAGAAGGAGAGCACAGGGGAAGAGAGCTAGCAAGAGACATATTCTCCAAAGGCGTGCTTCAAGTGGCCCTCCTCCAACTGGGCCACCTCCTAATACATTAATCTTATCAAATTCACAGTTAAGGTAACTGGCACAGTCTTTCTCAGATAATAAAAAAGAGGTATTTTATCACCACTAGAGAGCCCTTACAAGAAATATTTAAGGGAGGCTACCTCTAGAAGTGAAAGAATGAAAACAACTGTAATGAAAATGTAAATGTATGAAAGTATAAAACTCATTGTTGATGCTGATACACAAATGGGAAAGAAAAAAATCAAATCTTATTGCTACAGAAAATCACCAAAGTGCAAAGATTAACCCACCAAAGCACAAAGATTAACAGTTAAGATGAGAAGAAAGAATACCCAAAACAACCAGAAAACAATGAAATCAATAGTAATCTTGAATGTAAATGGATTAAATTATCCAATTAGAAAGTATAAAGAAACAAACAAGCCCCAACTAAATGCTGCTTACAAGAAACTTAGTTCACCACAAAAGATACATACTGGCTAAAAATGAAGAAATAGAAAATAGCTGGAGCCATCACAATTATTGTTATGATACTTGAAAGTATACTATAAAACTATAGTAATCAAATCAGCATGCTGGCATGAAAACAGGCACATAGACCAATGGAACAGAATAGGAAACTCAGAAATAAATCCACCTATCTACATCCAACTGATTTTATACAAGGGCACCAAGAACATACACTTGAGGAGGACATTCTTTAGAAAAACAAATGGCCCAAGAAAGCTGGATATTAATACACAGAAGAAAGAAACAGGACTCTTCTTAATCCATTCTGTCAGTCTACTTCTTTTGATTGGTGAATTGAGGCCATTTCTCTTACCATATAAAATAAATCAACTCAAAATGGATTCAAGACTTAGATGTGAGGCTTGAAACTATGACACTACTAGAAGAGAACAGGGGAAATGCACCAGGACATTTAGATGAGCAGAGATTCTTTTGGATGTGATCCCAAAAGCATAGGCAACATAAGCAAAAAGTAACAAATTGGATTATATCAAACTAAAAATCTTCCATTCTACAAAGGAAACAACAGATTTAAAAGACGACCTACTGAATGGAGAATATATTTGCAAGTATAGTCTAATGGAGATTCTTCACTTGATAAGGGATTAATATCCCAACTCTATAAGGAACTCAAACAACTCAAAGGCAAAAAAACAAGTTATCTGATTAAAAAAGTGCAAGTGATGTGACTAGACAGTTTTGCAAAAAGATATATAATTGACTAACAAATATTTTTAAAGTTTTCAATATTTCTAATTATCAAAGAAATGAAAATCAAAACCACAATGAGATATCATCTTACCACAGGTAGGCTAATATCAAAAAGAAAAAGGTAAATGAAGAAAGGATGTGGAGAAAGAACATTGTTATACACTGTTGAAGCAAATGTAAATTAGCACAGTCATTATGGAAAATAATATAGAATTTCCTCAAAAAACTAGAAATAGTGCTACTATATGATGTAGCAATTCCATTAATGAGTATATATCCAAAGGAAATATGATCAGTCTGTGAAAGAGACATCTACACACCCATGTTTAATGCAGTAGTATTCTCAGTAGCCAAGATATGGAATCAAGGTGTCCATCAACAGAAGACTGGATAAAGGAAATGTGGTATATAGTCACAGTGAAATATCATTCAGCCATAAAATGTGAACTCCTGTTATTTGAGGTAACATGGATGACACCAGCGGACAGTATGTTAAATGAAATAAGTTAGGCACAGAAAGACAAATACCATAAATTCTCATTTATCTGTGGAAGCTAAAACATCAATATCAAAAGCAGAAAATAGAAGAGTGGTTACCAAAGGCTTGAAAGGGTAGAGGAGAGAGTGTTAACAGACATAGCTTCCAAGTTCTACGGCACAGTAGAATATAGTTGACTACAAAGTTTTATATTTCAAAATAGCTAGTAGAAAAGATTTTTAATGTTTCCAACACCAAAAAATGATAAATCTTTGAGGTGATGGATATACCAATTAGCCTACTCTGATCTTTACACCTTGTATATATGTAATAAAAAAACTGGAAGCTGGATAAAGAAGATGTGGGGGTTTTTATAAAATGAAGTACTACTCAGCCATAAAGAATGAGAAACTAGAGACATTTATAGCTAAATGGATGCATATTGAGGCCATCCTCTCAAGTGAAATAAATAGGACACACATGTAAATAAGGAATAGTTTCTCTAGTGTGAGAAATTGAAAGTGTAATTAAGGATACACACGGGTGAAATGGCCTATATTTCTCGGATTGTGTTTCCATCGCTTGTCATGTGACTGTATTGAAATTTAAATTAGGGAGAAGTTTGGCTTATGTGGAGTCTGCTAGGTAACTGGAGTTTTTTTCCAGACCACTATTTGTTTAGTGTTGGTTTTGGGGATCTTTCTGACATAAATCACATCCTCTGGTGTCTTGTTGGTGCTTGAGATGCTTTTTTAAGTTATATGGAAAAATGTTTAAGTGCTTTTCAGTTTTCTTTTGGTTGAGTTCTACTGTATTTGAATATTATTGGAATTTTTTTTCCCTTGCATTGTTCTTCTTTGAATGGCTTTAATTCTTGTATGTGTGTGTTTGATAATAAAGTTATTTAAAATTAATTTTAAACAACCACCCTCTAACCCACACATATATATAACTATCATGTCAATTAAAGATAAAAAATATAAAAAAGTCAGTTTTTAAATAATTTGTTTATTTTTCTGTGAAACTTCCCAGGTGCAGATTTGTATGGTTTGTCAGCAAAGCCATACCCATCTGTGTACACTGAGATAGTAAGAGCACAGTATCTTACTAGGAAGCTGAGATATCAAGCTGAGTGGGATAGTAGTCGGCTACTGGGAATAAAACAGCTGAATTATACAGTTAATTGCAAGGCAGCCTCTGTGTGACCAGTGATCATGATTGTCTTGAATTCTTTAAGTAAGCAGTGGCTTCAAAGACCTAGGGTATTAAACTTCAAAAAAGCACATTTGGGGAATTAATCAATCTAATAAATACTGTACAGAGGGAAGAGGTATTAAAATCTATAACTGGATGGAATTTTGAACATCTGAATAGACGCTATAATTAAAACATAGTGGATTACACTTGCTCTGGAAAAGAAGATTTGAGATTGCCTGCTCTTTGCAAACTGGATTTACAAACGGGTGGCTTAAAATCCTATGTGCCAAAAAATATCTGACTTGGAAAGGAAGGGACAGGAGCATCTCACATAAGAATATGCAACTCAAGTTAAGGCAGCCAAAGAGCAGGGTGAATTAATGTGAGCAAATGAGAATGAAAAAGGTTTTTCTGAATAGAACAGGGAGAAGTGGAGGCAAGGGGGAAAGGGAGGTTGGCTGATGGATGAAGATAATTACCAGACTAACGATGACTTTGAAGTTTGCCGAGGCGCAGCTACTTTCCCTCTTGACCCTTCTGCCAACTCTGCTTTAATAAGAGAAATGAAGAAAATAAACTCAGACAATTAAAAGGCAATGAAGACTCTTCCAAAGGAGTTTTAAATAAAAAGGAGAAGAGGAAACACTTTACAACTCTTGAGTTTTTACTAAAAAATAGCCCTGCTACTCAAAACTGGAAGGCAGTATGGGGTGGAACTTGCCTTAGGATGGTTCTGGTGTTTGTATGGAACTTAGGGAAATAAGCTAGGTAAAATATTAGCCTTTGGGAAAGCTAGAGACACCTAAGTAATAAATGTCTGCCTAATCTGATCTCAATGTTTAGCAATACAGCAGCATTGATTTAGACAGAGAAAAAAAAATCTATATGAAGAATAAACATTACTATTCTTAAGTAGCCTGAATGTTTATGTCTTCACATTAAGTTATTCGGCCCACGTTTTAACTCTTCTGAACAAAAATTTTTAAAAACTTGACTATATGGTATGAACAGGAGGAGTAAAATGATTTGCTGTAACATCCTTTTATTGTAAAGCTATGAAGATAAGCCCTGGTTGTCATTTTCAGGCTTGGGGCTCTTAAAAATTTGGGTAATAAGCCCAACTCCCTGAACATTGTTGTCAGGCATCTGTGAATCTTCCCTTCTCCATCTACCAGGAAGCTTGACATTCTCTAAGTTTCACCCTTCATTGGATGAAAGCATACTCTCAGTTTAAATGCAGTTATAGTACCTGGGAGGGGTAAAATACATTGCCTACTTAAGAGAGGGATTGATTTGGCTTGATTTTCTTAAAGAATGAGATATAAAGGCTTACAGAAATAACAGGTAACATTTATTGAGTGCCAGTGATTCACATAAGTTTTTCTCATTAATCTTTGGGACAGTCCTTTGAAAAAAGATAATAATGTTGTACTGATGTACTGTTTTGATGATGAGAAAGCAAAGTCATAAAGAAGTTAGACAACTGCCCATGACAAATTAGTCAATGAAGAATATAGCTGATATTTAAAAGGATGTAGGGGACAGGGGCAAAAGAGGAGATTATACTTGTAAAGAAGCGAGGGACTCCAAAACCAAACAAAAGGGCAAAATACATTCCAACTCTTAGAAGAAGAGTCTGGTTTTCCTTCGTAGGGGTGGAAATTTCTGTGTTCCCCCTTTCTGGTAAGATCGTGTCTACCAGTAGAATTCTGTGATTCTACAATTCTATGAGAGAGCAAGGTTCTAGGAGAATGAATCAGAGGTGAGGGAGGAGATTGAGAGGGTGAGTTAAGAAGCTGAGGTGGAGACCCTGTCTTCAGAAAGCTCAGAGTAGCTCTAGGGCTCCTCTTGGTGCCTTAGTCCTCCCCACCCACTCTGAATGCTCTACTGCTTTCTAAATGAAAACTCCTCCCATAAGCATAGAACAGATTGCTATCATCATACACATTTACCTAAAACATACTGATGTATTATCAGTAATGCTCTATGTATTTGCAAACCCATTATCTTATTGGGACCAGGAGATGAAGCTGGCCATGGATATTTATTTGTGTAAGAGCTGAGAATGGGTTTGTATGGACAATACTGGGGACTCAGGTCAGGGCTTGGAGCTAGGGGTCAAGGGTCACACATCAGCACAGCTTTGAGCCTCATGTCCTCTCTGCTTTGGTTAGTTTAGCAAGAAGATGCATCAGCTGAGTTAGCTCATTGGATAAACAGATTGATGGCAGCAGCTCATATATTCAGTCCTAAAGCTCTTGTTGTCATGTAGTCAACTAGATATCCCTCAGCCCCCTTTTCCTATAAGCATTTATAACAAGTTCTTTCTATTGTAGTCCTTTCCATTGTGTACCCAGCTATGTTCAACCCAGAAACTCTCCCAGAGTGGCAAACAATGGGAAACTATGCACTCTGTCCATGAGCTTCTCAGATTTTATTTTGTATTTGCAGCATGTAGAACAAATGGAGTTATATTTATATTCCTTTTGTATATTTGAACAGTGGTGAACCAGGTGAGGATTTCTGGGAAGAGACCTGCTGGAACTGAAGAACAAATTATGTGGTGGGAGGGTGCTTAGGCACCCTTTTGAAGGTGTATCCAGTTATCAGTTATCAGGGATCAATCTTGAATTCAGAGAGGCAGCCTGGATAGCTTCCAGAAAGAATGTTCACTTGAGCAACCAAAAGACAGATCCTAAGCCAATTTAGGGAAATAGAAGCCTAGAAATGCATGTAAATATGTGGGCAATAAGTTTGAAAATGGAACTAAGCCAGTGGGGATACGTACACAGCATTGAAGGCAAGAAGAAACTAGGCGAGCAAACAACACTGCCGCGTGTGATGTGCACACACTAACATGTCCAGGAAGAACCGACCTTGTCTAGGGCAGGTTAGGGCATGAAAGAGCAGGGAAACTTGATCAGGGCTGAATATATTTATAGAGTGTGAGGCTGAGGATAGGGATGCCCATGTGCACAAAGAACTAGAATCAGGCAGAATCAGGGTAATCAGGCTGAAGGCGCCAGGAAGCCCAGGAGAAATTAGTCTTCATGGTGGCCTGTGCAAGGCCTACACAGCCTAGAGAGGATGCAGATCTCTTGCAGAAATCTGTTTACTTCAGTGCTGAGAATGGGATGCATCTCCAAGGTCAACTAATGGAGAATTGAAAGTTAGGCAAATGTTCACGAAGGTTCAAGCCAGATCAATCACAAAATACTGCAGAGAACCTAATAGACAAGAGTCCTCTGGTGAAAGAGGTGGTTCTTCCAGGTACCTCCTGAAAACCCAGTCATGCCTCCTTTAGGATTTAGCCCAATATATTACAGGAATCAGCTGGTCAGGGAAGCTGTGTCTCTTGGGGAAAGGGACATGAGTCACACCCTTCTCCAGCTGGATGGATTAGAATATAAATTCCTGGGGTGAGGAGCTTAGCTTTGAATGGGGTTCTATTGAGGTATTTATTTCTGGGACCACTTTGGGGCAAATGCCGAAAGGGTAGTAGTCCTACTGCAGAAGGAGACTCATTTCAGCTTGAGTCTTCGTGTTTGAGATGTAGTACCTTTCTACTTCCTATAGCAGAAGCAATGATCCTGTCATGCAAGCCCGGAAAAAAAGTAATAAGTTTGGTTTATTGATTTATTGATTTCTTTACTCTCATTCAGTAGTTATTAAAAACCTACAAAACACGGTGCTCTGGGCACAATGGTGAACTACTTCTATGTAATCCCTGCTCTACAACCATATTGTAGGGAAATAGATAAGTCAGAGAAAGAAATAGTAATTGTAGTTCAGTATGATCAGTATGACAGTGATATATACACGTGGTGCTGTGTGACCCTATAGAAGAGGTGACTGGCCTGACCAGATTCTGGAAGGTGGTCAGTGTTGGCCTCTGGAATTCTTCTTGATGCCTTTCTTCCTTAACCATTCGGGCCCTGATTTCTCTGCTGCTTCCTAAATGAAACCTCCTCCCATAAACATGGGAAAGACTGCTACCTTTATACACATTTACCTGAAAACACACTAATGTTTTATCACAAAAGCTCAATGCATTTGTAACCCTTTTAACTCTAATTGTAGAAAGAAAGATTGTTTTCTGTTCAAAGGAATTTCAGGCTTTAGAAAATGGATATAATGGGTACTTTTCCTATGTTTTTAAAAAATTGTGAACAGGTGAGTATTCTGTTCAGAAAGAGCACATGAGGTATGGTTATAAAGGACTTAATTAGACCAATTTCTCTATACAGTCTAACACACCATCAAAATTAAGAGACAAATCCCAAACTGGAAGAAATATTTGCAGCATATGTAATAAATAAAAAGATTTTATCCTCAATGCCTGAAGACCATTTAAAAATCATTAAGGAAAAAGACAAACAACTTTATAGAAATATGGACAAAGGACTTGAAAAGACAATGTAGCTCTGTTAATTTATAGTCTTTTTACTTGCACAACTTGCACATGAAAAAAGTTCAGAATTGTTATGGAAAATTTACAAGAAAGCTAATCTGACACATTATAGTGATAGACATATTATTATTGTGTTGCATGATAATTAGACTTAATTTGCATGAAGCCTATAATTAGTATTACTTTTAGTTAGCCAAAGTTTTGGTTCCTTTTCTCACTTTTAAAGTTTCTTGGTAACTGTAATTATTGTCAAAGATGTCAGTTTTTCATCTACAGATGCTCTTGCGCATGTGCACATATACATCCATGATTATGCAAGCAGGAAAGTCACCAATGTCCTTTATCAGGTTTCTACCTCTCTGATGACTCTTCTCCCTGCTCCTCTCCTATGGCTGAAGCTCCCTCTGTGATAACAAAGGCCCTCCTACCTCTGGAGCTGATGCATTTTTGAGAAGGAAGTTTCTAGTCCTCTCCACTAACATTCCCTGCTGTCTGTTTGCTAATATCCTCTGTGCTTTGAGGAAGTAGACAGTCTTCCTAGGGAGAAAATGATGGGTGCATGGTGGGGATTGGTGAAGGGTCACAAACCTGTCAGTGAGGGTGGCTCTGGAGAGGAGAGAGGAAGGGACAGGAGGACTAGACTGTCTAGATATAGGGAAGAATTCTAGAAGACTCAGGTAGGATCAGATGCCCTGGCTCCAGGCCCAGGGTACATGACCCAAGAAACCATCTATTCCAGGACTCTTTTTCTCCATGGTCATCATAGAAAGGAGCTCCTGAGGGAATACCCCGGGTACACTCACCTGAACAAGAGAATGGAATAATCACGTTTGTCTGACTTCTGTCCCTCTGACTTCTATCCCTCTGACCTCTTCCCTAACTCCCCCAAATTCTTGAAGCAGTATCACGCTGGCCTCATTATGACAAAGCATGGTTTTTTAAGAGCTCTGGAAGGCTCCCTTTCACCTCTACGCTGCATATTGTTTAGTTGATGCATGAAATTCCTTTCTTGGGAGATAAAAATCCTTAATTCCACAATTAAAGATAAGGGGTTTAAAATTGCCTGGGGAACTAATTCATTATTAGGAAGGTGTTTTGTCAAATAGTAAAAGACAAATAGTGAAATGACTTATGGCATCATCTTCTGTTTTGATGTACTTGAGAAAAGCAGTAAGAAAGCAGAAGGAGGAAGAAACCAAGACTAGGCCCAGCCACACTGGAAAGCAGCACCTGGGGTTGAAGGTTACTCTGGAATCTAAATGACTTTTCATGGGTCTGAAAGAAGTGGAAATGCCTCAGGTCCAGGGTCCCTGTGGCTCATACTGTGGAAACAATGTGGCAAGACAGACGAGAGCCAGCGCAGGAGGTGAGGGAAAGTGGGGACAACAAGTGACAGACTACACGTACTAACAGCAAGCTTTGGCCCCCTGTCTGTGCCTCCCGACAACCTTCTTCCTTGCCTGGAATCCAGAAACTCTTACTGTTAAGAAAGAGATTGCAAGATTGTGACAATCTTTTTTGGCAGGTGGTACCAGGGATTAAACTCGGGACCTTGTGCTTGCAAGGCAGGAAGGAACAGAGAGCCAGAACAAGCAGAACAAGCAGAACCACTGAGCTAAATCCCCGGCCCCCTTTGGATCTTTTTCTCAACACAAATCTTGGCTTCTGTGTTTTGTTTTGTTTTGTTTTGTTTCTGAAGGCAGCTGGGAAGGAATAGAGGTCCTGCAATATGGAACCAGCGACTAGAAATAATGACCAAGATCAGGATTTCTCTGACTAATGCTGTCATCCATATAGCTCTCTCTTTATTTTGTGGCCCACTCTCAATGCTTTATAATCAATGTTTGTAATTAACAGAGGCTGACACACTGTTTGGGTATGGGAGAGGACATGCCGTTGTTTTTGTAGTCTGTATAATTGTTTGTACCAGCGTTATTAAATACAAGTGAACGGGACCTAAGAAACAGGAATCAGAGGTTGGAAAGGTTAATGAGAGAGTTGTAAAGAAGCTGGTGGAAAGTTTGGAAACATTGCCTCACACTGAGAGTATTTGGATATTTGGAACCTGCATGAGTCCCTGGAGGAAAAAGGGGATATTACATGCACAGATATTTTATTTATTGTTTTCTCTTCAAGAAGTAAGTAATAAATAGATGAAAGCACAAGGCTATAGAATTGTATTGCCTTTCACCTTGGGCCAAGCAAAGCTTTAATTTTCTAACTAGAGGTAACAGACAACTATTGCTCTGAGACAGAGGAAAGGCTTCTATAAAATCATCACATAAGGGGATTTGTTCTGGGCCTTAGTGGCTCCTAGGGAAAAAATGCACAGGGGGCTGGATGATATAGAGGGGAATGCTGTGGATTAAGAGTAAGCAGCCTGTCAGAAGGAGGCCAGGCAGATTTTCAGTGATTCGTGAACATGAACTTTCTAAGTTCTAGTAGTAGATCATGGCTTACTCCCTCTTCCCAGCTCTTCATGCCCAATCCCCTACCTTACATTAAAATTCAAAAGGTCAACAGTTCAAAGCTTGATTTCCTCCTAGCATCCATGCCTTGCAGGATCTGGATTGGCTACTGGGGAGAGACGACACTAAGGGTTATTATAGATATGTAAGTTAGGTTAGATTAAACCATGATGCAGTAGAAAACAGTGTCAAGGACTCCATGGCTTAACAACGGAAGTTTGTTTCACATTCTTGCAAAATCCTCTGAGGTTCCATCAACTGTCCAGGAAGCTGTCCTCCAGGCAGTGACTTGTTGATCCATGCTGCTTCAGCCTTTTGGCCCTTCCGTCTCAACTCATAACCTCTAGACTACCCACCAAAAGGAAGGAGGGAAGCTGGAGAATCTTACTGAGACTTATTAGACTCCACTTGGAAGGGACAGGTTATTTCATTTCACATATCGCTGATCAGAAGTAGTCACATGATTTTGCTGATTTTATAGTGACTAATTATTGTAACCTTGTATGTCCCCTAAAAGAAAAAATAATTACTCCCATATTCTTTTTTTTTTTTGTACCAGGGATCAAACTCAGGACCTTACACTTACAAGGCAGGTGTGGTGCCACTGAGCTAAATCCCTGGCCCAATTCCTCCCATGTTCTGATAATTTTGAAAACAAATGAGATAGGTTGTTTATGTTATTATCATTCTTGTTTTTCCCACTAGGATACTGGCATTCAGGGAATCTAAGGAACTTAGCAATCCAACGCTAGGTCCATATTCAAAGCAAATCTCTTTACATATATAAGGTGTTTGACTTCTACCTCAGTTGCAAAGGGTTGTGCTCATCATCTATATTATTACTACCAATTGAAACCAACCCCACTTTTTGGATTTACTTACTTATTTTCTCCCTCTTATCTCCATTACTCAGCTTCAAATGTCCTCTCTTTTTGCCATTAGACAACTACACAAACATGTTTAAAACATAAATATTTTTGTTTCTTTTGTTCTTGTAAAAATGAGTTCACTTGAATGCCACATTCTCATTCAACCATGATGTGCCATTCCTTAAACTACCTTGATGATCTTTGGTAAAGCCTTGCAAGGAGAGTGAAGAAGACAGGAAATACTTATTAGGTTTATATGCCACTTTATACAGTTTAAGAAGAAGCCCCTTATTTCTAACATTCCCTGCAATAGATGTGTGTGTGTGTGTGTGTGTGTGTGTGTGTGTGTCCCTTTTTAAAATGTATTTAATTGCCTTGGGCTGGGGATTTAGCTCAGTGGCACTGCGCCTGCCTCAAAAGTCCAATGTCCTGAGTTCAATCCCCGGTACCAAGAAAGAAAGAAAGAAAGAAAGAAAGAAAGAAAGAAAGAAAGAAAGAAAATGTACTTAATTGCCTCAACCCTATTTTGCCTCTGCTGCCATAGTTTATCCTTGGGCAAGGCAGTTAATGAATGTCTCAGGGCCTCAGTTTTACTATCTATGAAATGAAGCCAAGGAGTGCTTCAGTTCATCACTAAGGTGTGTCCTGATGTTTAATTACTTCAACAGCCAATCTGAAAAGAGACCCATGATTTCTTAGGAGGCTAGGGCTGAGAAGACATAAACCCCTGTCACCCTTACTTTCTTTGTGACAGGTTTAGAGCCTGTGGGGTTCACTTGGTATCTGTCACTTGCCTTCCTCTTGATGCATTCCTACAGAGCTGTCATTGCATCTTACTGTCAAAAGGATATGCAAAATCAGGCTCCGGAGGGATGACACTAGCAATAAATTGTTCCCGCCAGGACAGTATAGGTCCTGGGCTGCGTTCTGCAGAAGGCATTTTAGGAGAGGCTGAAGTCTGGTCTACTTGTAATCAGCCCAGTCTTTATTATTAATTAGCACCCACTGAAGACTGTGTATACCCACTGTGTATGTGAGTGCTCTTTGGCAGTGATTTTCTTATCTCCCTAGCTGCTGCCTTTTCTCTCTAGACTTTCTAAAATAGCCCTCTCTATCACTCTCAGTAGGATCTTTCTCTCCCTTAACCCTTTCACCTACCAGACAACTTATCCATTTGTTTATTACTTGCTTACCCTCCCTCATCCTACCCCACAACACAGACAATTGGAATGTAAGTGTCACCAGAGCTCTGTTTTTTTCAGTTTCCATTTCTTAGGGATCAGAACAGTGATAGGGACACAGCTGGACATCCTTGTTGCATGAATGGCTGGCAAGTGCTTTTGATCCATGCTTCTGTGTGTTTGTACCAGGAAAGTGTGTCTCTGAGTTGTACATGCAGCAAGAAATGAACCTATTAAAAAGGAACAGCCACATCTTGCCTTTAATGAATAGTGTAGCGAGGGAGGCAAGGCAAGGTATATAAGATGAAATTCACACTACTGCAAGCTCTCATGAGTGATTCTAATTGCATTGATAGTACTAGGTCTCCTAAAATCCCCTTGTGCACTATTTGTGGGAAGGCTATTTTTCTTTATTCTCTTTCTTAAATTGAACCTCTGCTTTAACAGTTAACAGTTGTGGTATTTCACCTCTGAGTTGTCTGGCACCCACTAGTATGGTAAAGTGATCCTTGTGTTTAGCTTATCGATATCCATTTAGTACATTTGTCTTCTAGACTGGTTCTTTCTCAGCCTGGCCCGACCATTCTTTAACTGTGTAAGTCGTTTTAATCTGAGATGCTCTGCAGATGAAAGTTCTATCACACATGCCATGTAAATTAATATTATGATGCTAAGACTATTCCATTTGTCTGGGGATTTGCCATGATTTACTTTTTATGGGTAAAGTTTTATTCAACTCTTAACAGTGAAACATAAAACTGTTACAATTGTAATGAAATCTATAAAAGCACAGAGGGTAATCTCGGGTAAAATGTTCCCATGAGGGATGATGACAACTCTGGGAACAAACTGAGGAAAGCTTGAATTAGTCATTCTAAAATGTCCTCCCAGTATTTTGGGTGATCCCGGACCATGTCCTGGAATGAGTGTGGTTTATAACTTCAGTTTGCATGTTCTGATCAACACTACAAATTGGAAACTGAGTATTTACAGAGGGACTAAAAGAGTGCTCAAAGACAAATGTTCCTACCTCCTTGTAAAATGTAGGAGAAGGTTGGGTTCATCAGGGAAGGGAGCAGTAAGAAGTAGATAGAATTAGATTAAAATTATTTGAGGAAATTTTTCCTAATGGCACTATTTTCAAAGGTATTGGTATAGAAGAACCATGCATTATGATGCAGGATGCTGGAGCTCTAAGACCACCCTTAGTTCTGAAAGAGTGGGGAAACCAAGTGGTTATGAACTCTGGGACAAATAGGGTTTCTGGGAAGTGCAAACTGACTGTGACTGAGATCTCCAGAAACATAGGCAGCTGACAGCAACCCTTTAGGAAGGGACCTGGAGGAACTCATCCTCCTCTCTTGTCTCTTGCCAGGGATCCTGATTAGTTGAACAGAACTAGCAGCCAGAGGACAAGGGACCCATGGATATAGTCTACATAAGTCAGACTTGTGAAGCATACAGTAACTTGGAGTATAATGAAGAGTGAGTTTAGACGAGGACAGCAGGGACAAAAGGGCACTGAGGAGAGGAGAGTGCTGAGGGAAAGGTCTATTCCAGGATCTTAGCCATGTGGTCGTGAAGATGATACTTCTCCAAGCTGCTATAAGACCCTACCAATACATTGTTCCACTGGAAGCTCTTTATAAGCAAAAATTGGGCATATGCTACTTGCTTTCTGCTTGGTTTTCTGAGTGAGTCGGGGCAAGGCAGAAGGGAATGAAGGAGAATAGTAGCCCCAGGAAAGTTAGTCACTGGTGTCACAAAATTGACTGTTAATTAAAGTTTTTACCCTCCTGCTTCCTCTAAGTTTTAGGTTGCCAGAGCTTTATCTTGTAATTTAGAGCTAAGGTGATAAATGTTTGGGGGCCATAGAAGGTGTTTACAATATTATCCCTGATATTAATCACCATTTACTTGTGCTGGTCTTCATCACATCTCATAAAAACTGTGCTATCTTCCCAGGTTATTAGGGTGTAGAGGAGGAGTGAGAATAAACAGAAATAAGCAGGGGTGATGATTCTCAGAGCCTCTGGCCTTTATGAAGGAAGCAGTTCAGAATTAAACAAGTGTGTAACCCACAAACTAAAGCAGTGGTTTTCAACCGTTTATTACTTTGCAATACACAGTTGATTTTGCTTTGTCTGCTTTACTGTGCCAGCTCTTCCCTTCATTGTTCTTTTCTCCAAAGAAAGTTTCTGTAGTTTGGATCTAAAGTGTCCCCTAAAGGTCCAGGTCTTAAAGTTAGGCTTGGTCCCAGTCTGTGGTGCTGTCGGAGATGGTAGAATCTTTAGGAGGTGGGGTGTAGCTGGAAGAAGTTAGGTCATTGGGGGCCTGTCCTCAAAAGCAATATTAAAGACCCCAGTAGCTTGGGCCCACAGGCCTCCAGCCAAAGGCCTGCCTGGAAAAAAGCTGCACAAGCACACAAGCAACAGCCAGAGGCCCGCCCAGACACCATCGGCAAGTGCTCACAGATCCCGACAAGAAGCCCCTGTGGACCAGAGCTGCATGGATGCACGCGGGTCCAAGCCAGGGCCTCGTGTAGACCCCAGCAGGTTAGGCCCACAGGCCCCAGCCAAAGAGCTGCCTGGAAAAGAGCTACACAGGTGGGCAAGCAACAGCCAGAGACCCGCTCAGATACCATTGGTAAGTGTGTGCAGACCCCAGCCAGAAGCCCACTCAGACACTAGCGACTTGGTTGCACAGCCCCCAGGCAAAGGCCCAGACAACAGCTATGTAGGGGGGCAGTCCCCAGCCACAGATGTGTCCAGATACCATCCCAAGTGTGCACAGACCCCAGCCAAAACTTGGACTGGACAACAGGGCAGCACAGGGATCCAGAAGGCCACCATTCAGAACTCCGAAAATGCTGTAGGGGTGAGCAGCAGAGAAAAGGCCTCTCAGTGGATTGCTGAGAATTGAAGCCCACTGGGTGAGCCAAAAGTTGTCTCAATGAAGGTGTAGCAGGCTGCTTCTGATGAAATGAGAAGACACGTAAACAGGTCTCAAAACCAGACTTCCAGGTCACCTAAGGCAACTGCAAAGGGCAATGAGATAGAACAGTCTGATACTCAACCACCTGGACTCCCTGAACTGGCAATAAAAGAGGATCTGGAAAAAATGAAATCAGAAATAATTTCTCAGATAACCACAGAGATTGTGTTCATAGTGAAAGACATGATTAATAACTCTAGAGCAGACACAGATTAAAAAAAATAGAGGAGCTGAGGAGCATGATGGAATCCCAGTATAGGAAACAAATGGAATCCATAAAACAGATGCAAACAGATTTCCAGGAGATTAAAAACTCCACTGAAAGTTTATACATCAGAATGAGGCAATGTGAGGGCAGAATTTCAGATAAAGAAGTCAGGATTGCAATTAGTGACCAGGAAAAGAAAAATTTCTTAAAAATACTAAGGGGCCAAGAGAAATCCATCCAGCAGCTGCTAGATAATGCAAAGAATAACATAAGACTGATTGGAGTCAATGAAGAAACAGGAGAGAGTGGAAATGACATAAAAAAAAAAAACTGTTCACAGAGGTAATGGCAGAAAACTTCCCAAGCAGGGGAAAAGAACTTGACATACAGATAAGTGATCCATATAGGAATCCAACTAGCTGTGATCAAAAATAATCTACACCTAGGCATATAATAGTTAGGATTCCAGAAATCCAACAGAAGAACAAAATTCTACAAACATTTAGAGAAAAGAAACAAAGCACATACAAAGGAAAGCCCATCAGAATCACAGCAGACTCCTCAACACAGACCTTCAAGGCAAGAAGAGCCTGGAGTGACATATTTCAAGCCCTAAAAGAAAACAACCTCTAACCTGGATTGATATGACCTGCAAAACTATCTTTCAAAATTGATGGAGAAATAAGATACTTTCATGACAAAGAGCACCTGAGGAACTTCATGAATACCAAACCAGCACTCCAAAAAATTTTAGACAATATCCTAGGAAAAGACAATGAGGATCACAACCTCAGGAAGCCCAGCAGAATGAATCCATCAGACACAACAAGAAATTAAAAGTAAAGGGGGAGGATCAAACAAAAAGAAATAGTCATGACAATGATAACTCAATTCATATCAGTTATAACCATCAATGTCAATGGTCTCAACTCACCAATCAAAAGAAATACACTGGCAGAATGGGTCAAGAAGCAAGATCCAACAATATGCTGCATACAAGAAACACACTTAATTAAAAAAGAAATTCATAGACTGAAAGTTAAAGGGTGGAAAACAAAAGCAGTATTAAGACTCTGGCCATTTCATCTCCCTCTCTTTTTTCTTTCTGATGGCAATGAGGAGAGCTCATGTGCTCCTGCCATGACATCCTGCCTTCCCACAGAACCGAAAGCAGAAAGGCTATCTAATCATAGACTGAAACTTCCAAAAGTGTGAAACAAAAAGCTTTCCTCTTTTAATCTGGTTACCTCAGGTATTTTGTTACAGTAACAGAAAGCTAATACAAATGGCTTGTAACACATGAAATTTTAATTTATTTGTGAAATCTGTTGATGAATGCTAACTTAATCATAAGTTTGTGGTACACTCTTATCATTGGTCTACAAGAGTTGGCAACTAGTTTATTCATTTATTTATTCATGCATTCCTTTTTATCCATTTCCTTCTCTGTTCCATTGGGTAATTATTCTAACATGTAATGTGTGTCCCTTTCTTTGGATGTGTTACATTAAAATGTAAATTACTGTTTTATATACATGAATTTCAACTAACATAAATTGCATTATAGTACATATACTTACTAGCTCTGCATTTTCAGATCCACCCATGTTATTATATGTACATACAGACCAGCTCCTAACTTATTGCGTGAAATGCATTCATTTAGGGGAAGAATATCATATTAATAATATTAACACCTTAATAACTATCATAATATAAATCATGGCCAAATTTTGTATCTTGGGCCCTGGGATGGTCTCCAGGTGTTTACCATCTCAAGTTATACATCAGTGAATATCATTGCCCAGCGAGCAGTGTTCTTATAATTCCATAACTTCATGAACATTCAACACTGACCGGCTTTCTAATTATTGCCACGTTAACTGATGTAAAGTGACATCTTATTGTTGCCTTAGTTTATAGTCCTGTGATTCCTACTAATTTTGAGCATTTCTTTCTATATTTCACAGCTATTTGGGTTTCTTCTTCTGTGAATTGTATGTTCTTATCATTTGCCCATTTGTAGAATGGAAAATATTTAATTTTACTGTAACCTTTTTTTTTTTTTTTTTTTAAAAAAAAAAAAAAATGCTTGGACTGTAATTTTTCCTTTATGGCCTCTCCTGGGAGATCAGCTTTTTTTTTTTTTTTTAGTTTTAGGACTTGTGCTTGAGTTTTGGAAGTTGTGTGTAAGAAGTTATTCATACCTGGAACACAAAGCTATTTTCCTACAATTGTTTTTCTTCCTGTTTTTATAAAAACATCTTTTATATTTAGATTTTTAATACCCCACTTTCCAGTTTTGTATTAAGTATTAGGTAGGTATCCAGTTTATTTTCTTGCATGTAATAAGCCAGATTCTCTAATCCCCACTTAGCAAATGCCTTTCTTTCCATGTTAATTTGTGGGTCATGTTTACCCTAGATAAAGCTCTCATACACAGATGGCTCGCTCTCTCTGAATTCCCAATGTTCTCAATGGAGCAGTACTGCTTCATTTTTCATTGTGTTCTTGTTCCAGTATCACCTTGTCATCATTTCTATGGCTCTACTACTATTTTTTTTCACCATAAGAATTTTGCTTCATATGTTTTAATATGTATATCATTCCATCTATCTATTTCAAAGTAAAATGAAAAAAATAGCTATTTCCCCATATATATTGGCCTGAATATTAACATGAGCTCAGTATTTATTTATAGTTTTTGTTTTAATGTAAATTTTATGTATAATAAAATATGAAAATGTTAGTTGAACATTTTAACAATTACAACCTTCTGTGTAATGCGGTCTTTCTCAACAGATAGAGTATCATCATCACTTTGGAAATTCTTTATATTTCATCCTTGTTAATTCTTTTTAAAATATATTTTTAATATCTGATAGAACAACTCCCTATTTCTATCTTTGAAACTTCAAGGTCCACTTAAATATTTGTGATCTTTACTTTTCCACATAAACTTTCAACTGAGTTCCTCTAAATTCCAACTGGCATTTTGAATAATATTGCATTGAGTATATAAAGTAATTTGGTTGCAACAGATGTCTTTATGATATTAAAATCCTATTTTTTTTTTTTTACAAATTTATCATGTATTCTCTTAACTGGTTGAATTCTCTTTTTCAGTTCTCTTATAATTAAGTACAGTTTTCTTTCTTTCTTCGAAAATCTTAATTCTCTTATTTTTTCTTTTAGACAAGATCTCTAATATCATGTGAAACAGTAGTAGTGCCAATGGTGCTTTCTTTTTCTTGTTTCTAATTTTGTATGAAAAACACCTAACATTCTCTATTAACTATTCATGACTGTCATAGCTTTTTGTGAAATTGTCCTATAAAAAGTTAAGGAAGTTGACTGTATTCTTGATTAGATAAGAATGATTTTAAAAATCTATTAGCATATGGGCCGGGGATTTAGCTAGGTTTTGCCATCTGCTGTGCAAACTCAAGGACCCGAGTTCAATCCCCAGTACCAAAAAAAAAAAATCTATTAGCATAAACTAGACATTGAGTCTTGTTTAATATTTTTGTATTAATTGAGAGAATCATTTTTATCATTAAGTATAATGCTATTATAAATTTCACTTTGCAGATTTGTCCAACTTTGAAATTCCTATTTTTATACTGGAATAACCTACAAAAATATTTTTTCTTGTGTAAAATTTTAAAAATTAAAAAGTGCAGAGAATAACTTAACCATCTCCTACGTACCCACCATCTAACTTCAACAGTGATAAACTCATGGTCCATTTAGTTTCATTTGTTGTTCCTTCACATCCCCATGCTGGTCATTTGAAACAGATTCCAGATATTTTATCATTTTAGCAAATACTTCAGTATATCTCTCTCAAAGAAGAATTTTAAAAACTACATAACATTATGTCATTATGATACATTTATATTTAATCACATAGATAATTGTTTAGGATTTTAAATCTATATTTCACATGATGTGAACTGGGAATTTAAATTTATTATATTAATTTTATTTAGTTTTAAGGAAAAGTGATTAATTTTGCTACATGACATTATTCTGGTAGTTTTGACTTTTCTTTTCTTTTGAAAAATTTATAGGAAAAAAATTGAAAAATACAGGAGATGGCAAATCCTTGGAATTTTGGTAGAATTTATCCCTAAAACAATCTGAACATAGCATTTTATTTATTTTCAAAAAGGATGTCTTTAACTCATATTTTATGTTTTAAACATATTTATTGGTGTATTCATTTCCTCTACTTCTTGCACTAGTTTCAGCCCTTCATGTTTTTTATTTCTTCTTAGATCTTCAAGATACTAATATTGTCTTTTGAATCTCTGTTGTGTTTATAGCTGTTTGTTGTTTTCTCTTATTTTTATTTATTGTATATTCCTTTTCTCTTCAAGTTGATTTGAAGAATTAGCCTGAACAATTAACAATGACTGTCACCAAGATATTTGACTATTTTTACTTTGCACATGATGCCTTGCAATATCTCTACATTTTTCCTTATTTGGATGTAATGTGAACTTTTGAATATCAAACCACCTAAAGCATTGTATGAATTTATTATGAATTCATATTAAATAATGAAACTCTAGGTTTAAAATTATTTTTTTCTTCGATACTGTAAAGCTATTACACTATCTTCTTAAAAGAAATTTCCATTATCATATTGCTCTCAGCGTTCTTGAATATTCTAGTATTACCTGTTGCTTGCTACTTCACAGAGGACCTCCCACCACATTTTTGAAGTCTAAATATATTTTCTTAGCTTTAATATTTTAAAGAATTACATTACAAAGTGAGTGGATTTTTCCTTATCTCTTCTATTTGGTCTTTCAAGAGCTTTTTCATTCTCAGAAAGTCTATCATTCATAAATTGTGAAAATTTTACATTTATTATTAGGTAAATATTGTCTCCTTTCTACCTTCCCATTCCTTCCTTTTGACATCCAGTGATTTAGATGCCAGTGCCTCTACTTTAATTTTTCACATCTGTTTGCTTTAAAATTTTTCTCTAATTATGTTTTCTATCACTTTATTCTTTCATGCTGCTTTTAGAGTTCCTTATTCTAATCTTCTAATTCACTAAGTCTTTCTTTAGCTCTCTTCTATCCTATTATTTTTCCTACACACTGTGTTCTGCATGTTAACTGTACATTTTTATTGCCTGTACTATTTCACTTGGTTCTTTGTAAGTCTTCTTATTCTTGCTTTACTTTATTATTTTCTTGCATCTCCTTAAACATAGTTATCATAATAATGTCATTATCTTTTCCATTTGTGCAAATGGATCTGCTTCACATAGTGGATGATATTCTAGTTTTGATTGTCTTTATTAACCTGTAGTTTTATTTAGACTTCTAAGCTTATGCTTTTCCATAGATGTTAGCTACTCTCCCTGGTAATGTTTGTTGGGGAAGGCCAAATATCAGGCTCTAGTCTCTGTTAGTGATAAAAAAGTGAGAGGCACTGAGCCCCAGAGCACAGAGCTAGAGCTGCCATAAAAACACCTTGTATCATTCCCCTGTACTGTCTCTCCCCTGGGCAATGTCCAGGGACAGGATTTCTACTTTAAAGTAAATTCTCAGACAGAAGCAGCACTGGGATGAGTGAGTCTTCACGGACTGTGATTCCCTTCTAAGTGGGAGGTTGGAGGAGGAGTCAGTAGGGGTCAAGATGCTGAAGGGCCAGGCCACCACTCAAAACAGTACAGGTTATCCCTACTTATGGGAGAGAGGGGAGCAGGCACTGCCACTTGCCTTCCCTCCAAGCTGTGTATCTTTGTATGAGATTCTGCCTATCTGAGGACACATTGTGTCCCAATGCACAGCATGGCCACACATTCTTGTGGTGGCTGCCTTACAGTGCCTGGTCATCTGTGCCTGTTTTCACCACCTCCTCCCCCAGCATGCATCTGTACTACTCTGCCAACACCAGTGGTCTAGATTGCTGAAGGACTTCTGCAGGGAAAAGGCTGGTGATAATTGTCTGGAACAGTGAGGGAGAAAGCTAAGGGCAGCAATGAACTTTGTCCAATCCATCTTCTTGCTGCTACCTCTCCCAGCCTTTGTCTGAGAATACAATGCACATTCAACCTACAGGTTTGAAACAACTTCCAGTCTCCCCAGGAGATTCACATACTTTCAATGAGCCCTCAAAATCCACATTTCTTTCCTTCATGTTCTCTAGGGTTGAAGTTGAAGAAAGGGTTAGTGGGTCATCATCTTCATATGACCAGAAGCCTAAATGTGTATCTTTAAAACATTAATTCATGGGACTTTTACTTTGAAAGTAAATTTTTTTCAACAATTTAAGACTTTTAAGGCAATGGAAAGAGAACAAGGATGGCTCCCAATGTGGATTGTTTGGGAGTCATTTAGAGGCAAAGTCGGGTAAGATGAAAGGACACCATCCTCCCAGATGACAGGTCTCAGCAGACCATGATTCCATGCTCAGCCAATCAATTATCTTCTAACATTACTTCCCTTGTCTGTGGATTGGGAATAATATCACACACTGTGTTTCACTTGCATGGTAGTTGTCCCACTCAAATGAGATAATATCTATGGGAGGCAGTCTGCACACCACTACACACAGGAAGAGAGAAAGCAGCAACATTCAAAATGAACCAAAGAGCATTGGAAATGATGTTAACTCTCATGAGACAGGATGTTCTTTGGCTAAGAACACAGTAATCCCTTCCCTTGGTGACCTCAGTGAATTTCAGACAGATCTTCAAAGCAGAACAGGTCTCTGTAGCATAGAGTGGTAAAAATATTCCAAGTTCTCTGACCTCCCAAAGCTGGAAAAGGTTGGCATCAAGGACAGAAGCTTTCAATTGCATTGAACATGGCCTGGACCAGTTCCAAGTGGGTAATTACTTTATGCTTACTTACAATTTCCCCTTCAGCTTCGAAGGGATAGAGCATCCCTCATTTCCTGGACTAACGGGGCCATTCACTGTGGCTAGGCATATGTTGAACAGCTGCCCCAGTCACCCACCTCAGCAGACACCACATTTTAGTGATGAAGTCAGGGCTCAAATTGGGCAAGGCAGTAGCACATTTCTTTGATTAGAGTGCAGGACGCACGTGCTTCTCTTTGTACAGAAGGGAGGGCATTCAGCATGGTTTTCTTCACCCCATCAGAGAAAAGAGTGAGGTGAGTAGGTTCTCTGAGAGCCAACTTTGATAGGTGCTCTGATATGAGTCTAATGGATAAAATATGTCAATTATATCAGATCAATAACCACAGCATTTACTCTTTGTTTATGAAAAGTACATGCTTTTGAAAAGTGGGGTAGAAAACAAAATCTGATCTGATGAATTGTGTCCTCTGAATATCTTATGTTATAGAACCAAGGATGTGCATGGATGGAAAGATGACCTCCAAAATTGTAGGACCTCGGCAGTGAGGGATGTCACAGGACTCCCAATCAGAAATTTACTTCAAGGGGTCTCAGATGCACGGATCCATCCACTCCTCTCTCACTCCTTTTTCGCTCAATGCCTAGTTTACACTGTGATTTCAGTTTTGTGTTTAATTTTTCTGAACATTAGTTCCTTTCATTTGTAAATTAATGATAATTCTGGGGCCTTACTTTATAGGGCTCTTGTGAGGAATAAAGAAGATAGTATTTCTTGCAAATTTAAAAAGCTCACTAAGTCTAATTGTTACTATCATTTTTGCTCATGTTTAGGTTTTACCATCTTCCAGTAAATTCTGCCTTTTCCAGCTTGAGGTAAAGTGGCTATCTTTATGCCATTCAACAGCCTATGTTTTCTGTAAAAGAACTTTCTTTGAGGGGTTAACATGTGCTAGGTTGTCTGGATTATTTTAATTATTGCTTTTCGTGTGTGAATTATTACCCCACTCTACAAATAAGGGAACTTAGGCACAGAAAATTTATATAACTCATAAGTATTTAGATTTGAATGTAGATAATTTTACTCTGAAGATAATTTTTTAAGTATAATATTTATCATGTATAATGGTAATTGTTGACAAATTGTCTTTCTTGTCTAGACAATAAGATCTTTGTGGTCACTAGCTCTCATTCATTTTAAAATCACTACCAACATGTTTGGTTTCTTTCTTTCTGACCATTCATGCCTACAAATTTCTTATCTTCTGAGTACCCAGTCTCACCTCAACCAGAAACAGTCTGTGTTCTTGATTTCTAGTCTAGTCTCTCTCTCAAATTCACTTGGATCAACATTGACCTTGCTGACAGCCTACATTTTCTCTCACCCTTCTGACCATCTGCCATACCATGTACACCAGTCAGAGATTTTGATTGCAAGCCATAGAAATTGTCTTTGACAGTTTTAAGCAGAAATGGCATACACTGAAGGGCACAGAGAATCAATGAGAACATGCAGACCAGGCTTAGAAAATGAGAAAGCTTCAAGGGTCCTGTTACCCTCACTGCATCCTCCAACAATCCCCACCTCTTCTTGTCTTTTCAGGGTTTAAAGCCCTGAAATCTAACTGGCTCAGTTTAGGGACTAATGCTTGTTTCCTAGGATGACAAGGTATAGGAGGAAGTAGGATCTGCCTTTCTTCAGCTTCTGTAATGGAATATGGTTGCAGAAGGCAGAATTACCCATTTCCCAGACCACATATACCTAGGTGGGAGAATATTTTCTCATGAGGGAGGAAAATGGATGCTTGATATAAAAAATTGCAAATGTCCCCTGCATGTTTCAATTGTTAACTGTAGATCACCGCTGCCAATCTGTATAATGTTCCAATTCCAACTTCCTAAAGTCAGAAAATGTGTTAGTTAGCTTTTTGTTGCTAAGTCCTGAGAAAGTCAACTTAAGGAAGAAGAGTTTATTTTGGCTCACTATTTCAGAGGTTTCAGTCCATGGTCAGATGATCCATCGCTTTTAGGCCTGTGGTGAGGTAAAAATGTCATAGCGTGGAAGAGGAAAACTGGCCTCCTCCCAGTAGCCAAGAAAGCCAGGAAGGACAGAGAGAGAGAGAGAGAAAGAGGGGGGTGGTGGCTATGGAATCTGTCTTATTCGAGAATCTTTTGTGCCCTTTTGATTTCTACATCATACTCTTCTACTGAGGCCTGCTTGCTTCCCTGGGTTGGGCATAGGCCTTGAGAATTGAGGGCAGTGAATGTCTATGAGAGATCCCATCTTCTATAGTGTGCTGTCTTGGCTCTAGACAATCTTACCTCTGCTGGATTGCTCCCTGGGAGGCATCTTTACAAGCCTGCTGCTACATTCTGGATGCTTGATGATCACATCAATGTATTTACTGCCCTTCCCACTCCCTCTAACTCCTTTAATTTTTAAAATTTTCTGATTTGCCTTTCTGTCACTGCCATGGCCTACATCTTGCTTTTCAGGAATACTTGGTAAAACCTACTTCTGGCCAGTAGTCTTTTCTTCTGGACATTGCCATTGTGAATATTTTCATTCTCCCCACTTTGTTTTTGGAGGCCCATTCAGTTGTTTTACTCTGGCCAAATATCTGTCCTGAGATTCCTCACTCAAATCCATTGGGATCAGGTACTGAGCCTGGACACCATCCTACTGGTTCAGTCCTTTTGGAGTTTACGGACTGAGGCTGATGGTGACAGGAACAATTAATGTGATATGACCTCTCTGGACAGTTAGAACAGAGATTCACAAGCTGTCATTCTTACATCCCAGTCACCTCCTTCTGTTCAAGTATAAAAAAGGGATTATTTTACTTTTCCTCATTAATTAATCTTCTATTCTGGTATAAGAATTTTGACTTATTCTTTTTATTTTTTATTTTATGAAAAAACCCACAAATGTTCATAACCAAATAAGAGAGCAACAATTGTTATTACACTGTGTATCATTATCTTCAAAGTAGTTACTCAGTACAAGACATGAACCAAAATGATCCTTACAAAAAAGAAACAGATAATGACATAAACTTTCAACTAAATAAATAATATAAATGAAACAAATTCACATATACATTGAAATATTTTGAAAGAAAATGTAATTTGGGGTAGTATTAGTCTTCCTATTTCTTATTTCCTATTTATCACTCTTCTATTTGCTCCTATCTATCTATCTATCTATCTATCTATCTATCTAGTTTTTCATATAAAAGAAACCATGAGCTATTTAAGCTTGTGTGTATGACTTATTTCACTTAACATTATGTTATCAAATTGTACCCATTTACCTATGAATGCTTCAAGTTTATCTTTATGGCAATATAAGTACTTCATTGTGTATAATACCACATTTTCTTTATCCATTTATCTGTTGATGGACATGTATGCTGTTTCCAAGATATAGCTATTATAAACTGTGTTACTATAAACACAGGTATGCACATATTTCTGTAATATCATGATTTTAACTCTTCTGCGAAGATAGTAGAAGGGGATAGCTAGGTCAAATGGAATTTCTACTTTTAGTTTTTTGAGTAATCTCCACATTGATTTTCATAGTGGTTGTACAAGTTTACATTCCCACCAACAGTGCGGTAGAGCTCATTTTTATCTACATCCTCATCAGCATTTGTTATTTTTAGATTTTTTTGATGATAGCCATTCTTTCTGGGATAAGATTATATCTCAGTGTAGTTTTAATTTTCATTTTTCTAATAGCCAGTGATGATGAGAACTTTTTCATCTATTTATTGGCCATTTGTACTTCTTCTTCTGAGAAGTGTCAATTCATTTCAGTTGCACATTTTTAATTGGGTCTTTTATTTTGGAGGGTCTATTTTTTTTTTAAATTCTTGATGTTAGTCTTCTGTGGAATAGACGGCAATTTTTTTTTACATTCTGTAGACTGTCTTTTCACTGTTAGTTCTTTACTTTGTTGTACAAAAGCTTTTTAATTTGATATGATCCCATTTGTTGATTCTCAGTATTATTTCTTATGCCACTGGGGTTCTGTTTAGAAAGCCCTTGCTTACACCTATGTCTTCAAGAGTTGCACCTATTTTATCTTCCAGCAGATTGTTAGGTGTTTGATCCATTTTGATTTTAGTTTAGTACATAGTGATACATATGGGTCTACACCCAGTCTTCTGCATGTGGATATCCAATTTTCCAAGCACCATTTATTAAGAAGCTATCTTTCCTCCAGTGTATGTTTTTGCCTCCTTTGCCAAAGAATAAATAGCTGTATATATCTAGAGTTGTTTCTGCTTCTTATATTCTATTCCATGGATCCATATACCTGTTTTTGTGCCATCACTATGCTGTTTTAATCACTGTAGTTCTACAGTATAACTTCAAGTCTGGGGTTGTGATGCCACCTGCTTTGCTTTTGTTACCCAGGATTGCTTTTGTTATTCTGGTTCTCTTTTGATTCCATATAAATTTTAGGATTATTTTCTCTAGCTCTGTGAGAAATGTCATCAATATTATGATTGGGATTGGATTAAATCTGTATATCAGTTTTGGAAGTATAGCCATTTTGATTCTGTTGGTTCTACCTATCCAAGAACAGGGGCTATATTTCTGTTTTCTGATGTCCTCCTAAATTTCCTTTTGAAGTCTGATGTAATTTTCATTGTAGAGGTCTTTCCCTTAGGTTAATACCTAAATGTTTACTTTTTTGATGCTATTGTTTTTTTAATTGCTATTTCAGTGAGTCCATTATTAATGTATGTGGATGTAATGGATTTTTGTGTGCTTATTTTGTATCCTGCTACACTGCTAAATTTATTTATTAATTTTAGGAGTCTTTTGGTGGAGTTTTCTGGGTCTTGTAAGTAAAGGATCATGCCTTCTGCAAATAATGATATTTTAACTTCACACTTTTCTATAAGTACCCCTTTTATTTCTTTCTCTTAATTCCTCTGGCTAATATTTTGAGGGGTGTGTTGAATAGCGGTGATGATAATGGGCATCCTTGTCTTATTCCTGATTTTAGAGGGAAGGCTTTCAGCTTTTCCCTATTTCATATAATGTTGGCAGTGTGTTGGCCATAAATAGCTTTTATCCTGTTGAGATAAAGACATATTTTCTTTAGGGGTTTTTTCAGGAAAGGATGTTTGATTTTGTCAAAGGCTTTTTCTACATCTGTTGAGATGAACATGTGATGTTTTTGTCTTTGCTTCTGTATATGATGAATTACATTTATTGATTTGCATGCATTGAACCACCCTTGCATCCCTGGGATGAAGCTTACTTGATCATGGTGTATGATGTTTTTGATGATTTTTTGCCTTCGGTTTGCCAGTATCTTGCTAAGAATCTTTACATCAATGTTTATTAGAGAAGTTGGCCTATAGTTCCCTTTTGGTTGTATCCTTGTCTGGTTTGGGGATTAAGATAATGATAGCTCTTGAGAATGATTTTGGAAGCACTCCTTCCCTCTCAATTTTATAAAAAGTTTGAGAAGTATCGGGTTAGATCTTCCCTGAAGTTCTTGTAGATTTTGGCTGTGAATCCATCAGGTCATGGGTTTTTCATAGTTGGTAGTTGTTTTTTTTTTAATTATTGCTTCAATTTCATTTCTGTTATTGGATTGTTTGTTCAAGCTTTTTAAGTCTTCTTGGTTCAGTTTTGGCAATTCATATATACTTAGGAACCTCTCCATTTCTTCTGAGTTCTCCAACTATTTGCCATAGATGTTTGTGAAGTAGTTGCTAATAATTTTCTTGACTTCAGCATTATCCATTGTGACTTCACCTTTTTCATTTCTAAGTACATTAATTTGTGTCTTTTCTTTCTTTTTTTGGTACGATTGGCTAAGGTTTTGTTTACTTACTTTATTTATTCTTTGAAAGAACCAGCTCTTTGATTCATTAATTCAATGTATTTTTTTAGTCACCATTTCATTAATTTCTGCTCTGATCTTTATAATTTCCTTCCTTGTACAAGCTCCAGGTTTGGATTATTCTTGTTTTTCTAAGACCTTTAGATGCAACTTTAGTCTATTTGGGCTTTTTAATTTTTCTTATGTGGCATTGACCACTATAAACTTTCCTCAGCATTACTTTCATTGTGTGTCATAAGTTCTGTTATACTGGCACTATAATTTAATTCTAGGAACTGTCTTATTTCTTCCTAATTTCCACTATTTATTTTATTTTATTTTATTTATTTATTTACTTTGGTATTGGGGATCGAACTCAGGACCTTGCGCTTGTGAGGCAGGTGCCGGAACCACTAAGCTAAACCCCCGGCCTTCTACTGTTTATTTTATTTGTTGTTATTCAACAGTTTTTTGTTTTATTTCGATATGTTTGCATAGTTTCTGTGGCTCCTTTTGCTATTAATTTCTAGTTTCATTATACTATGATCTAATAATATGAATGGTTACATCTCATTTTTTTTTTTTTTGCTTGGTTAGGCATGCTTAATTCACTAGTATGTGGTCTATTTTGGAGAAAGTATCATGTGTGGCTGTAAAGAATGCATATTCTGTTGTAGGGCAGAACACTGTATATATCTATTAAATCCATTTTTTGAAGTTTTAGTTCAACTCTGATATTTCTTTGTTGATTTTTTTTGTTTAGTTGATCTATTTGTGATAGTGGGGTGTTGAGCTCCCACACTATAATTTTATTGATGTTTATCTAATCTTTTACATCCATTAGAGTTTGCTTAATGAAGCTGGATGTACTGTGGTTTTATGCATATATGTTCATAATTATTATCTCTTCCTGTTGAATAGTTGTGCTAACCAATATGTAATGTCCTACTTTGCCTCATTTGATCAGCTTTAGCTTAAAATTCATTTTGTCTAAAAATAGGATAGCTACTTCTGCTTGTTTTCAGGTTCCTATTGGATGGAATATTGTTTTCCATTCTTCAGTTATTAGTCTATGAATTTCTTTTTGTGTTAAATGTATTTCTTGTATACAGTATACCATTTGATTTTGTTTCTTGACCCATGCTGTGAGTTGATTCCAGTTACGCTGATAGTTATAATTGATAGGTATTGATATATTCCTGTCATTGTATTAATGTCCTATTGCTATTTTGCTTTCTTTCCCTTCTACTTAATTGCTAGCCCTACCCAGTGTATTCATTTTATTGAACATTTTGACATTGTCTCCTTCTAGGATAACATTGAGATATTGCTTTGCTGGTCATGAATTTCTTTCGGTTTTCTTTACCATGGCAGTACCTTATTTCTCCATCAATTTAAAAAGATAATTTTGCATAATATAACAGTCTGGGTTAAAAGTTGTTTTCTTTCAGAACTTGAAACACTTCATGTTCTCCTTGCCTTTAAGGTATGTGTTAAGAAATCTGTTATAATTCTAATAGGTTTTTCTTATAGGTGATTCATTGCTTTTCTCTATCAGCCTTTAAGATTTTGTTTTTGTGTTATATTTTTGCCTTTTTAATTATTATGTTGTGTGGAATGGTTTTTCTGATTATGGCTAGCTGGAGTTCTATATGCCTCACTTTTCTATATGTTAAATTCTTTTTTCCATGTCCTGAAAGTTTTCTGCTATTCTTTGTATAAACAGGTTTTTATGCCTTTTGTGCCACCTTCTGATTTTTTACTAATGCCAATTACTTTTATATTAGTCTTTTTGAGTCATCTAGGAGCTGTTGGTTCCATTTTTCATGTTCCCTTGATATTTTTAAGGTAGCTTTCATTAAGTGACCATGGACCACAGCACTGTCCTCTAGAACTGACACTGGATCTTCACATTGGCCTCTACTACCCATTCTTGCAGTCATGTTTTTAATCTCCCAAATTTCATTTGAATCTTTCTTGTGGGCTCCCATTCTTTTGTATTCTGGGAATTTATGTTTTTCATTTTTCTTCATCTCCTTTTGCTGTTTATTAGTGTCTTCTCTAGACTTGCTGATCATTTGTTTCATTACGGTCATTATGTGATTAGTTATGTCATCTTCAAATTCACCAAGCACCTTATAGAACTGTTTTCCCTCTAACTGGTAACTTTTCAGACCTATCTACTGTGTAGCTTATGATTTCCTCCCCCTCAAATTCCCCTGTACAGATTTGGGGGAAGTTGAACATTTATGAAGGCATTTTGTTGTCTTGTCTTTTCATATTTCTGTTTTTTATTTGTTTTTTTGTGCTGAGCTTGCAAATTCTTTGGTTTAGTGCCTCATTCTTTGGGAGTGAGCCACAGGATTGTTTATGACTCCCTGCTGCAATCCAGGCATTGACATAGGGAGAAAACCAGTTGCTGGCCACTGCTATGTTACCTTGTCTATGGTAGTAAATTCAGTGACAACAATGACATCAAATGTAAAATGGATATTGACAGACCCTTGGAACCACTCATGAATAGCACTTTACCAAAACAATGAGGACTCTGATTTTAGTGAAGACTATTAGGCCCCTCCTTATATTGACCTATAGTAATTTAGAGCACTGATTTCTGCTAGATGTTGGCAGCAGTGCTAGAGCTCAAGTACATCTCTAGACTCTGCCTTCTTCTTCAGGATAACTCCTTCTGACAATTACTCCCACCCAATCTGGCCTGCCACAATAGAATACATGCCCTGTAATCTTCCTGATCGGAGCCCAGGTCTGCCAGGGGATCCCAGGAGTTCCCTGTTTAGTTCGAACCTTTTCCAAGTCTATCTCCTAAGGGTCTCACCCAGTCTTTGTGGAAGGGTATGACCTCAGTCCTGAAGTGAAACCCTCCTCCTGGGCATTGGTCTCTGTTATGGTTTGTGCTTAAATGTCTCCCCGAAGCCTCATGCAGATGAGTAGGACTTTCTTTTTCAGAGGTGGCTGAATCTGAAATGTGTGATGCTGGGGTTAAGGGCGTGTGATTACTAAACCACTACATGTGAGTGACTGGTTTGACACCAACCTAGTCTTGGTAGTCTGGATGGGATAAAAGAGGCAGAATGATGCACTGCAACTCCCTTTTGTTGCTTTTGCTGTCTTCCACCACCATGAACTGATACTTCCTTGTTGCTTTGCTACTTTGCACATGTCATGTTGTTTCTCCTCTGCAATACCTGTTTGTCATCCCTGCCTTGGAGCCAGCCAATTGTGGACCAAAAGCCTACAAATTGTAAGCCAAATAAACCCCCACCCTTCCAACTTTGAGTGTCCGGTATTGTGTCTCAGCAATGAGAAAAAAGTAACACAGTCTCCTCTTTGATCGGGTCAGTCTGCTGTTTTTCATCTCTGTTGCCCTGTGCCCTGGAAAACACAGGGACTGGGGATGGGGTGCTTGCTTCCCAGGCCCTCCTGAGCCCAGCATGGACCTCCAGCAGGCATCAGTGTTGGCTGGGGGCAGATTGATTTACCCCTTTTGTGCCAGTTCTCATTTGGTAATACTTTTCCAGGACTTATTTCTGTTAGAGTTCTGACCCTGACCTTGAATCAAGATGATTGTGACACAATTTTCTGGTGCTACCTGCTTGCCTATTAATGATAAAGTCCTAGCATACACTTATATCCTCTAGGAAGAAATGGCTAAAATTGTGAACAGATTGGTAAGAATATAACCAAATAAGTTTTGATATTGTGCAATGGCCACTGAGCTGCACCAAGTTAGACCTCTGATACTTATTTTTGTTTATGTGTTTTCTCTCTTCATTTTTTAAATTTTTTGGTACCAGAGATCAAACTCAGGACTTTGCACCTGCAAGGCAGGTGACGGCACCACTGAGCTAAATCCCCGGCCCTTCTCTCTTTACCTTATTGCAGGCTTCACAATTCAACCTAATCTTTGCCTCTTTGATTAAGGGCTTAGAACTTCTCTCATATAAGCTGAGATCTAACCCAGAACTCCCCTAGATTTTATTTTTCCTTCTCTCTCTCTCATGACTCTGACACAAGATACATTTAAACATACCTTTGTCTTTACTACAAGTGTTCTTCATCAGCCTTTCTGGGGGAAAGCAGCTGCATCACAGTAGAAGGTTTTCTGTCTGGTGCCCCTCATATATCTACCTTGTCAGTCAGATTACCAGGTCATTTGGCAGTGATTGTGTTGCAAGAAAGCATAGTTGTACATATTCACTCCTCTAAATCATCCCCATCCTCTTTAAGTCTCCTACCTTACAGTCCTCATGCTTCTTAGAAAATGGTCTTGCTTTATGCTTTTCTGAGACTACAGTACCTATGGGTGTTTTTTTTTCTACAGCCTTCTCAATATCTCTGCCTTTCCTTTGAAGAAAAGAAGGAGTTACATTCTCCTAAGCTCACCAGTGGCCATAATAGGCAACACTGTTCCCTATCTCCTCCTTCACGATAATTTTCTATCAGGAACTTTGCTTTTCCTGGGAATTTTCAATCTTTTTCTGAGGGCTCCTTCCCATCTGCAGCTTGATCTATTACTTGCAATGGTCCTCTGTTTTCTGTTTGCCAAATGTCTTGAGTAGGTGGGCTCCTCTAACATACAATGCTTCCCACTATTTCACTCCAAATGGCCATCAGTCTGGTTTCTATTGTTACCAGATTCTGAAGTTCCTTTCTCAAAGTTCACTATTAACTTCCTAATTGCCAATAAAGATTCATTCTTAGATTTTATATCTTTGTCATATAAACAACATTGACACCTCTTACAATTAGATCCTATCTTTTTTGATTGAAATTATTTTCTCTGTCACATGATCATCCTTTTTTATTGAGTATTTGAAGTGCTATTTAACTATTCCTTTGTGTTTCTGTATTTTTTCTGGCTAGATAGATGTTCCTTGAAGCTGGGAGCTTATGTTACATACATATAGATATGCATTATTGTTTTAAGAGCATCTAGCATCAGGCTATACAACTAATAGATATATGATAAATATTTTCTAAGTGGAGAACTAACACTCTATATAGTAATGCATTCATACATTAAGTCACTCATTTATTTAGGAAAAATACTTCTTTTTACTATTCTATGGATTCTGTTACATGCTATGATGCAGGAATTCAAAAGACATGCATGGTTTCTGCAAGCCTGCAGAGTCCAGTGGGAAATATATGCAGGTAAATATGCAACAATAATATAGAATGATGGATGCTATGATTGAGAAGCACTTACTGGGAGGGGTGGAGTCAGAGAAGGTTCCTGGAAGAAATACTATAAAAGAGTTAGCAAGGCAAAAGGGGTGAAGAAGAGGCAACAACTGTTCCTGGTAAAGGGAACATCATATTCAAAGGTCAGCTAGTGTAACACTTTTGAACTGATGGAAGAAAAATCAGAGCTACAGAGTACAGAGAATGAAGGAGAAGAAGCAGACAGTTAGATGTGGTATGTCCAGATTAAAACAGCGTTTGAACTCCTTCCCCATTTTGAAGTATTTGCCACTATTCAGTATTTAATTTGGACATTCTTTTAAGTGGTAAGTGGCAGTTGTTTTACAGGTGGAGAAACTGAATTTTATAGAACTGAAATTCACTAAGTCAGTAGCAAATTTTCTTTTAAGTTTACCCCCTTAGCAACAAGAACAAATGGGGCAAGATATAAAATCATAATTTAAAAAAACTATTAGAGAGCTGAAGTTGCAAAGAAATCTAAATGAGTTATATTCAAGGAAAAATGAAGCATTTTTCTGTTTGCATCAATGGAGCAACAGTGGGAAAGAGAAGAATCCATCTGAAAGGGGGTGGAAGAAGAAACCAAGCTAGTTTTCCATGACTTTAATGACCTATAGGGTCTGGTGTGATGGTATCCTTAGTCGCAGAACATGAGAGTAGCACCTGCCAACTCTTCCTTGGATTTTAGGGAGAGGATTTCAAAGGTGGGACAGGGCAGAAAAGCTGAGAAAAATTCCACTGAGAACATGGAGCTTTCCCTAAGTAAAAGGCAGGTTTATTTTCCAAGTGCTATGTAGTGGTTGATGGTGGTGGGGGAGGGCAAGTGAGCTGAGCAAATCCCCTCCTCAATATATGTGTTCTTCTTGGCTCTAATGCACTGTCCCACAGAGAGTGGTATTAGAATAGGAGACTTTAGAAATCTAAGGCATGCTGGCCATTCACTAAATGGATTGTCAGTGCTCTCTGAAGGCTAGGGAAGGAGTGGGAAAGGTAGAGCCATTCCCTCCTAGATATTTCATGCTTGTACTAAATCAATCCATTGCCAAAGGCCTCCCAAAATTGAGGACAGCACAGTAGGGTAAAGAGATATCTCCTGAGGCACAAAATTTTAAAGTGGGGCTAGAAAATAAAAGTCCCATCTCAGTGACCTGAAAGCTGGTGGTCAGGCTGCAAAGCATAGATTTCTCATGTTGCAGAAAGTTGGTTACTAGGATATAACACATAAAAAGATCTCCAGAGTATTCTTCATACCCCAGCCCAAAAGAAATTGTTCTAATTACAACCCAAATATGTATTTATTTATTTATTTATTTATTTATATTTTTTTGGTACCGGGGATCGAACTTGGGTCCTTGTGCTTGCGCAGCAGGTGGTGAAACTACTGAGCTAAATCCCCAGCCACCCCAAATATTTAAATCTAATTGTAAACTGAATGTAAGTAAGGATAATTCCCAATTCAATACAGGTAATAGTTTCAATAAATGGAAACTGCCCCTTACAATAGTGGCCTGACAGAAGAAGACATGCTCTGTTTTCTCAGTTTAAATATTTAAGTCTTATTTGGTTTTAAACATAATGGCTGGAACAGTAAACAATGTGGGACAGGTGAAGAGACAAGAACATATAACAAGTAATCAAGAAGAAATCTTGAGATCATAAGGTTAAGTGAAATAATTCTGTCTTAGTTGCTTTTCTCATTGCTGAGACAAAAATACCTGACACCCAAAGTTAAAGGAAGAAACATATTTTTAACTCACAGTTTGTAGAGGTTTCAGTTCATTGTTGGCTGGCTCCAAGGCAAGGTGGCATAGCAAGGGGCATTACAGAGGAGAAAGAGTTTGTGGCAGGCAGAAGGCAGCAAAGCAGTGAAGTAGCAAGCAACAAGTGACAAAAGTAGCCCTCCTTCTGTCCCTTTGTATTCTATCTATGCTAGTGGAATCTCCCTATTGTCTACACCTAGAACTATGCCAAACTAATCAGTGGACTAATTTAATATCACACACTTAATCCCAACATCACACACTTAATCTCAGCATCACATACTCTAGTTCCAGTCACCTCTTTGGGGGACCATCTAGATACAAGCCATAACAAAATCAGCCACACAAGCTTCAATATTACATGGTTCTCTTATATGAGAAAACCAAAATATAAATAAAGAGCAAAATAAAAGATGATAGGAAGTAGGGAGATAGATCTTTTCAAATGGGAAGGGTATCAAAAGATAGAGAACCGGGCCGTGGATTTAGCTCAGTGGTTTCACCACCTGCTGCACAAGTGCAAGGACCCAAGTTCGATCCCTGGTACCAAAAAAAAAAAAAAAAAAAAAAAAAAATAAGAGAACCAGGATGAAAAAAGAATTAGGATGTGTTATGTATGTGTACCAACTCCTCATGATGAATGTAATCATTATGTACTACAAACACATACTAATAAAAACTAAAAATTAGAAAAAAGAAACAATAGAAACAGACCCTTATGTGGTCAAAAATGTCAAAGTTATCAGACAAAGAACATTAAAATGACTGTGATAAATGTATTAATAGATTTATTACAAAAGGTGAATAACATTTATGAGTACATGGAGAAATTTCAAAAGGAAACAATCTATAAAAAGAGCCAGTTCATATGGTAGAAATAAAAAGGAAATCAAATATAAGAAATGAAGAGTTTATCCAGTGTTCCAGTTGTCTATTGCTGAATAGTGAGGTGCCACAAACAGAAGTTTTAAAAAATAAATTTTTTTTCCTTGTTCTGCTATCTAGGCTGGGGTCAGCTGGGAAGTTGTGCTCCACATGGTATCTGTTGGGCTTTGAATGTCCAATATGGCTTCTTTCTTTACTCACAAGTTTGGTGTCCAAAGTTACAGTGCTTCTACTAGTACAGTTTGCCAGAATTGGGGGCTGATTGGTCATCTTTCTCTTGACCTCCTGACATGACAGTCTCAGGATTATTGGGCTTTAATATATGCTGCTCACTTACAAGAGAGAAAAAGTAGAAGCTGTTAAGTCCAAAGGCTCATAAGTCCTAGAACGTAATTTCTGATCCTGTTGTTCAAAGCAAGTCACAAATCTTGGCCAAATTCCACCACTTTGTGTGAAATAGCTGTGTATACAGTAGAAGAATTGATGGTGGCCATCTTAAGGGATTATCACACTTTTCCCTATGACCACAAAAATTCACATCTCTCTTGTTATAGTTTAGATTTAGAATGTCCTCCAAAATCTTCAGAATGGGGCTTTTAGAAGGTGATTGGATCATGGGGACACTATACTCTTCAGTGGATCAATCAACCAATAAATCCATAGGTGAAAGTTCTGTTAGGAGATGGGAACTGATTGTAACAGGCAGTTCACTGAAGGGGATGATCTGGAAGGGTATATCTCCCCCCTAGCTCCTTCCTTTTCTCTCTTCTCTTCCTGGATGCCAGAACATGAGCAGCTTTTCATCCACCATGTCCCTCTCTCTTCTTGTTTATCTTGGAATCAGTTGACCATAGACTGAAAATGTGAGCCTAAATAACTTCTCCTCCTTTAAGTTGCAGGTGTCAGGTATTTTGTCCAAGTGATGAGAAAGTGATTAAGACAGGTTTTGGTACCAGAAAAGTGGAGTTGTTGCTGTGACTGTGTCTGACCATGTGGAATAAGTAGCTTTTGGTTTACAGGAGGAGTTTGGAAAGATTTAGAGATGCTGGGTAGAGAAACCCTAGAATGGCATAAGCAGAGGTTGGTGGGTGATACTGTAACTGGTAAGAGCTCAGAAGACCAGAGTGCTGATAGAACTGTGAACAGTAAAGGCCAAGTTCAGGAGGTTTCAGTTGAGATCAAAGACTCCTCTAGCAGTTGGACTAGAAATCATATATGTTATGCTTTGGTGGAATATGTGTCTTCATTCTTCCCATAACCTGAGACTTTGTGAGAAACTGAGATTAAGGGTTGTGGATTAATTAATTTGGTGGAGGAAATTTCAGTGCAACCCAATATTCAGGCTGGAGCATGGGTATTGTTGGCTGCCTTTATCTAGATCTACAGTGACAAATGGGAGAAAATAAGCCAGTGTGAAGTCTATAGTTTTATCAGAATGGAAACAACTGGAAAGTTGGGGCCATGGAAAGCATAGGTGCTGAAAAGATTAGCATTTAAAGAAGCTGAGTACATTGCATCAGGACAATAGAAAAGATGACTTGAGGACATCTCAGGTACAATCAGGACCTCACACTTTGATGCTCCATCATCAAAATTGCAAAGCTTTCATTTGAAGAGAGAATTCCAAAGTGTCCTTTTCTTTCTAGGCTGCACAAGAAAATGTTTCTCAGAGGAAAATGTTTCTCAGAGTTTAGTGATGCAGGTACTCAAAAGATGCTATAGCCATGAACCAAAGGGGTTAAGCTACCCAGCTGGTGGCAGACCTTGGCATCATTGCAGTGGTGCTGGTTTTTCAGACAGGCAGAATGCAAGAGTTATGGTGCCATGGCAGCTTCCACCTAGATTTCAGAGGAAGCCCTGGGAGGCCAGGCAGTGTGTTTCTGAGAGGGCAATGCCTGAAGCTTGTGAATCACGTTGAAAGTAAAGTGGAGATGTCAGGGTTATGGAACATCTGCTAAGGAAAGCTGCAGGCAGTGGGTGGAGCCACCCCAAGAAAGATGCTATGAGGGCTGCTATTGTCAATGCCATAGAGGGAGGACTACTCAAGCCTTTTGTATCTTACATTTCTCCAAAACCTGCCCTGGGTGCTAGGCTATGTTCTTTGAGGCATTAAAATATTGCCTTGCTGGATTTCAATGTTGCTTTTGTCTGATGCTTTTCCATTTCCCTATTTCTCTCTTTGGTAATAGGAATATTCACTCTGTGCTATTTATGTTGGAATTATTTTTCTTTTGGATTTATATGGGGGCTCACAGCTAAAAGTTTACCTTAGGAACAGAGGAGACTTGGACTTGGACTTTTCAACAATGCTGGAATGGTTAAAAATTTGGCAACTTTTAGAGATAGACTAAAAGCATTTTTCTTAATGACATGTACATGAGTCATTTGTGACAGAAAGTTATGGTTTAGATCTAGGATGCCCCCCACCAAGCCTCATGTATTCATAAGTGGGGTTTTTATAAGGTAATTAGATCATGGGGGTGCTATACTTAATATGCTGTTAGAAGATGGAGACTTGTCAAAAGAGGTGATTTACATGGGGGCATGACCTGGGAGGGTTGATTTGCCTCCTTGGGTCCTTTGTTTTCTCTCTCTGGTTCCTGGATGCCATGACATGAGCAGTTTTTGCCACCATGCTCCTCTGCTAAGCTGTTTTTGCCTTGGCACTGGCTGACCATGGACTGAAACTCTGACCCCAAATAAACCTCTCCCTCTGTAAGTTGTAGATATCAAGTATTTTGGCATTGTGACAAAAAAGTGACTCAGACACTTCCCATATGAAAACTATGCCAAATTCCCATTATGGCATCAGGCTCAAATCTAGTATTCCATGATTTACAACAAATCCAGATGTGGAAAATGTTTCTTAAGTGCATTTCTTCTCATTCTGGATAAAAACTTACCTTCCTTATATATGCACTACATAGAATGATAAATAATCATGGAATAACTGTAATACTTAAAAAGAGGGAAATGGAAGGCAAAGAGCAGTTAATGTTCTATAGAAAATCTAGAATCCAGCTGAGCCTATGTTCACCATCCCTCCTGCTGGAAAGGGTGAGGACAGTTCCATGGTAAAGGCCCACTTCTGTTTTTGAAATTGGTTCTGTGCAACTTTTAACTCTCTCCTTTGGGATCTAGGCTATGTTCTCTGAGGGATTTCTTTTGCTCCTCAAGAAACTGATTTTTCAGATGAGTAGCTTTCTTAACCTTTCTTATGTCCACTGAAGTTTTATGTATTCTTTCTGCATATTTTATAAAATTTGATCAAAATATATAGTGAATGTGTAAATTTTAAAAATTATGAAGTAAAAGACACATTCTCATCAACACCTTCAAAACACTCCCCCTTGCTTCAAACACAATTATCTCATCATTCTTGACACTTTCTGAAGCTGTTCTGAAAGTTCTGTTTCATAGGTATCTTTAGTCGCTCTGTCATGGCTGCCTCCATATTCTGAACTGATTCAAAATATTGACCTTTCATAGTGGAGGAGCCAGAAGTTTCATAGTGCCAGTTCTGCTGAGTAATGTGGGTGGGGACACACCATACTCTTTTGACAGAAATTTCCATAAATAGTTCATAAGTAAAGTGTGATCACAAAATATAGTGAGTGTGTAAGTTTTAACAATTTATTATTTATTATTTAAAATTTATTATTTAAAATTTATTATTTATTATGGTAAAAGACACATTGCCATTAACTCCTCTCAATATTCTCAAAATTCTCCCCCGGCTTCAAGTCCACTCATTCCATCATTCTTTGTAATGTATCTGTTATCATAATAAGTTCTTATTAATTTAAACATTCACCATATCTTTTAACCACTTTGTGTAGTCTAAACATGGTGATTTTATTGTTAAAATTACTTTTAAAATTTTGTGAGTTTTTTATGAATCATGGGAGCAGTTCACCCCATTTTGCGTCTGTGAATGTCTCTGAGACAGGGGTTTTCCCCATACTGGGTGCTACCAGTTGTGGTACTTTGGAAAGCTTTTTTGTTTCATTCAGAAAATCTGAGGCATCATCATAAATATTTCTGAAGTCTTAACAAAATATCTTATAGCCACAACCTTTACTTGATCTTTACTTTAAGGCCACATTGTACTGGCAGTGCCCAGGATTTGATCTTCACCCTTAGGCCATTCTCATTGGAAGGACCTTTAGTGAGCTAGAAAAGCTGGGAATTTAAAACTCATCAGCAGGTTAAATATCTCTTTCATTGGAATGGCCCAAAAGCAACAATACCTAGCATCTGTGATCGCCCCCACTGTCTAACCTGGACCTTTAAATGCTATTCAAAACTCAAAAGAATCAGGGCTGCTTGGATAAATGTTAATTTAAAATTTAGAGCAATAAATAATACAAGATGATTTTGAGTGTCGTGTTATGCCAGAAAACTGGCAAACTAAGAATAATGGGTCACACTGTCAAGAAGGTGGAGCCCTTGTATATTGCCAGCAAGAAAGTAAGTTTCAACTGCTGTGAAAAATAGTTTAGCAGGTCCTCAAAACATTAAACAAAATCAATATATGATCCAGTTGTTCTACTCCTGGATACATATACAGAAGAATCAAACAGGAATTAAAACAGATACGTGTGTGACAGCGCTCAAAGCAGCATTAGCCAAAAAGTATACATAACCAGTGTCCATGGACAGAGAGAGCATAGGCAAAGTGTGGTATGTATAAACAGGAAATATAATTCTGTTATAAAAAGGATTAATCATATGAGATGTGATAGAAAAGGACAGTAAGTTTCTAAATTTTAAAAATTATTATAGTAAAAAACACATTTCCATTAATCCCCTGACAAAATACTCCCTCTCACTTTGAACACATGTATCCCATTATTTTTGATACTTTCTGAAGCAGTTCTTGTAGTTCTCTTTCTTTTTCTTTATTTAATTAACTTTTTATTAGTATGTACTCTTGATACATAATAAATACATTTATCATGGGGAATTGGTGCATATGCATATCACATCTTGAAACTTTTTACTTCCCCTTCAGTATCTGTCTTCCTAATCCCCATATCCCCTTCTCATCTCCACAAAGTCTTTCTGTTTCCTATCACCTATTTTTAATTTTGCTCTTTAATTATTTTGTGTCTTTAGTTCCATTACCATAATTGCCTTGATGTCCCGAGTTGATTAAAAATGTTTCCCTTTCATGCCAGAAGTTGCATGGCTCCAAATCTAGTGAATAAGGAGGATGAGGACACACTGTGATGTTCTTATGAGTTTGTTTTTCTGTTGGATGACACTCATGAGCAGCATTCACTGCATTTTTGATCACACCTTGGAAAGACACTAGTGAAAGAGAAATTTCAGAACTGTTTCAGAAGGTGGCAAGAACAATAGAATAAGTATGTCTGAAGTGTGTGTGGGGGGCCTATGGCAATGTAATTTTTAATGTAATACAAAATTTTTATTTAAACATTCACCATATATTTGATTACTCTTGTAGATTGTATATGCTACAGTAGAGTGAAACTTGACAATATTAGCTAAGTGATTTTCAGATACAAAGGTTTAATATGATATACTATTTATGTGAACTAGCTAATAAAGACAAATTCATAGGGACATTATGTAGATTTTAGGAGTTATCAGAGGTTGGAGGAGGGGATAAGGAAATACAGTATTATTTAGTGGGTACAGGATGACATTGGCCTAATGAAAAAGATTTGGAAATAGATAATTGTAATGGCTGTATAACATTATGAATATAATTGATACCATTGAGTTGTGCACTTAAAGTCACTAAAATGGCAAAATTTACGTTCTGTATATTTTACCAGGATAAAATAATTTTAAAATGTAATGAGCGGGTCATGTCAAAGAGCAAGGAAGCCAACTTGAAGGGACTCTCACTTGCTTACCTTGGGACAAATTGATCATTAAAAAGATATACCTTTTAACCCACACGTGTGAATATATGATGGCAACTACATTTAGCTGAAGCACATCATATTATAAAAGAAAATATTAGTCACTATTGGGTATTTCTGGGGCATGACTTATTACTCTGATGTTATGGTTTATATGTGATTATCCCCCCAAAGTCTCATGTTCTCAGAGGTGGGGTTTGTGAAAGGTGATTGGAATTATGGGCACTATAGCTGGGTTGGTGTTGGGAGGTGGGGTCTAATCAGAAGAGATGTCAGGTCACTAGGGGCCTAGTTTAAAAGAGCATATCTCCCTTCCCAGCTTCTCCTTTCTCTCTCTGCTTCCTGGCTGCCATGAGGTGAGCAGTTTTCCTCCTCCAGACCCTTCCACCATGCCACTTTTGCCTGGAGCTGACCGACCATGAAAGAACTGAAATTCATAAAATGTGAGCCAAAATAAACCTTTCCTCTTTTAAGTTGTATTTTGTCTCAGTAACAGGAAAGTGACTGAAACATCTGAATAGTAGTAAATAATGAGAAAGAATTAAGCAATTATCCTAACTTTCCCATAGGAACATTATTCAGGGAAATAAATGGTTGATAAGGATTGGCCCTTCTTTACAGAATTCCAGTTCATAGATGTTAATGAAGTTAGAAGATTCCTATTTAACAAGCCCTAATGTGATAATGGATCATAAGCTGATTCACAATCTATCAGATGAATGCTTACTGAGAACAGTTGTAACAAAGGTATCTGTTTGATACTATTGATCCCATTGATCAATCTTAGCATCATTAAAAATTAGGACATACAAATATCATGCTTCTTATCCTATTATGCAGTAAGATGTACATATCACAGTTTAAGAATGATTTTCACTTAACATGAATCTAATCAAACCTTTAGTTTCAACTGAATGTAATGTGTGGATCTTATTTAGATCCTGAATAGACAGATAATTATAAATTGATATCTTGAAGAAAATCAGGGAAATTTGAATATGTTCTCATTATTTAATGGTAATAAACGTACTAATTTTTGTTGGCTTTAATAATGACACAGTAATTATGTATGAATAGATAAATAGGTAAGGTAACATTCTTATTATGTAGAAACAAGTAGAAGATTTTTTAGGGAGTAGAATGGCATGATGTCTTGGTTTTACTTTAAATATCCAAGGGAAAACATAGAAAATCACAAATTTGGGAAGATAGTTGAAACCAGATTGGTAAAATGTGGATCATTACTGAAGAATGGCAGATTCATTTAGGTTCATTGCATTATTCTCTCTGCTATTGTGTATGTTTAAATATAATGAAAGTTTTTTAAAAAACTCTTCTTGAATAAGAAAATACAACTCCGAAATAAAGAACAGGGTTATATTCCTGTTTTTCTTTGTTTTTAAGATATACTAAAAGTAACCAAGAGAGGCATCAGCACAAGCCACAGCAAGAAGGAGCAGTGACACAGAGAGACTCTGCTCGGGACACAGAAATATTTTGAGCAGCAGTTTTGAGGAGGTGAGATCAAGTTGAATTAAAAGACATAGGCTGGATGCAAACAGTTGGATCAGATTAGCGAGGGACTTCATGTTCTCTTTGTGCTCCTGGCCTTCTAGTCCCTTCTTTGTGCCAACAGCTCTGCCTGTCACAAGCTGGAGACCAATTCTTCATTCAGTGAGTTAATTTTAAATGAAATGAAAACCTAAGTCATAATGTTTGGTTCACTACTCAGGCAACAGGCACTGTCTGCCTCATTAATGATTAACATGGCAGCTGGTAATGTCTTGCAGCTGGTTGACTGGTTTAATGATGCCAAAATCTGGCTACATCCTCCTCCTCCTCTGGCTAGTGCAGGGATCAGCTTTCCTCACAGTGCCTTGAGCTTGCTACTGAGTGAATGAGGACATATATTATCAAGAAAAAAAAAAAGAATAATCCTTCTTGTACTGGGGCCAACTCAAGTGCAAAGGCTATAATTACTTTGCTGGACCCAACTCAAAGGCTGCAAGACCAAGAATGCATTTTTATCTGATATTAGAGGAAATAGAATGCTAGGTACTATAAGAGGCAAGACTAAGTTTTAGAGTAAAGGGGCCACTGTTAAGTGAGACTCGTTCTGGGAAAAGATGTAGGGGGTGCTAGGTTGCTAAGAAAAGAATTAAGAATTTGTTTATGCTTGAGGTACACATGAGGTCCAAATTGAAAGATCATGCAAACTGCAAAAGGTCGCACCTTCCACACACTGTGGTAGGAATATAAATTTAACCTACTTACATTTTTGCAAAGTTAAAGATCTGAACTCAGGAGTATGATTGGAGAAGTGTCTCATTTTTTTTCTTTGACTATGGCGAATCATAGAGGGCAAGGACAGGCAGAATGAAGCAAAGATGAACAGATGGACTTTGAGGTTAATGGCCTGAATTGGAATCTTAGCCATTCTTATATTCTCCATGTGATTTTTAACTTCTTGAAATTAAATGTTTTCATATATAGAACATCAAATAACTAATGACCATAAAATAGTAGCAATTTTTGTTAGGAAAATCTCAAATATCAGCCATGTTTTCCTTTGTCAGTTATAAAATATTTATGCATGCTTTCATCTCTTACAAAAGCCCATGATATAGGTATTGTTATTTTCATTTTACAAGAGAGAAAATAAAGGTTTAGGTCTGCCCTGATCATTGGCAAGAAGTTACAGAATTGAGACTAAGCCAATTCTTCGGACTCTGGCATGATGTGCCTTCTGAATCTTTCACTGCTTACTCTGCCACAGGCCACTGATTTCTGAGCCTCTACTACCCTGAGCTTACTCTTTGCTAGCATCCCTAGACATCCTGAGTAGCTCTTCTGGACAGTTTTGTGGAGCAACTCGAAAATTACAACAGTACAGCGTGGCTTGCTAATAGAGTGTATCAGGTAAGTAAGAACAGAGCTCCAATGTGGGGCCATCTCTGTCCTGGCTACCTGATGTCCTTGATGCCCCAACTAAGATGATGCTGTTGACATTTGAGGCTGTAAAGACTGATTTTAAGTGCTTGTAAGCTTAATTTGCTTTTACTCAGTGCATGCTGTGACCATGCCTGTTTGTGACCTGAGTTATTCATTTTTCAGCACCAGAGGCAGCAAGGACACCAGCAGAGAGTAGATTGTTAGGCATCACACTACCCCCATGCAGCCCCAGCTCTGGGCACAGGGGAATGCAGACACATGCTCACACACATATGTGAGCCGCAGCGCCCTCCCTCCATCCCTCCCTCCTGTTGGAACGCAGCCTTCTTGGTGCCAGAACAGACACTATTTCACTTGGAAGAAGTGTTCCATTTCTACCCTTCTAAAACCTTGTCAGGGTAAGAAAAACAGAAGCTGTGACTTTTCAATGCCATCTGGTAAGTTAGATTGAGCATCGGTACTGTGGCGCGTGTCTGTTGTGTGAAACAGGCCGCTCTAGGATTAGCTGACACCCCCATGGGGCTCTCAGGGAGGGGGAAAGGAGGCATCTCTGAGGTCTGCTTTGCTGAAGGAAATGCCTGGAACCAGGGACCTTCCCCTGACTGTCACTTCTCCCTTTCGGATGCCCTCATCCTGTGTGAAACATTTACCTGGTCACTGTCCTAGACCAACCTGCCTGGCCCTAGAAAAGCCCTGGCTTTGTGAATGAGGAGTTTAATAATCTGTGTGCATGTCAGTGTGGGGCCATAACATCCAACTCCTCTTTGCCCAACCTCAGATAATTTCCCCTTGTTTTCACAGTGGTACTCCTCAAGATCAGCTAATGGCAATCATGCATGTTACCAAAATCACAACCGAGGATGAAAAGAGCCACCATGTTGCCACCTACAGCAGGAGTGCAGCCCTCTTCTACAGTGGGCAGATGGAAGGATGAAATAAATAAGACCTAGGCTAAGAGGAGGCAGAAGCCTCTGCCAGTACAGTCTGCAGGATGGCAGTGTATGGTCACTGGGGAGGGAGGAGAGAGGAGACTGTCAGGCCAGGTCTCCCTGTCCATCCCTGGGCCTTGGCAGCTTTGGGTGACTCTGTAAAGTTCCACTCAGGTGTGCTTTGTGTCCTTCATCTGGCTCTATCATGGGCCAAAGCTACAAGGGCCTGGTTTTATGATGCCCTGGCACCTAGCCTGATGGCTATAGCTGAGCCACAGGGCCCAATCCATCCCTGCCAAAAGAGAGGTTTTAGGTTGTGCAAAGGCTTTTTAATGTGTGAACATGGGCAGGTAGACTTGGGAATTTCCAAGAATTGCCTCCTTTGTATATTTCCAGTTAGGGTAAATCATAAAATTATTGTATGAGGTTTGGAGAGCCAACTTAAAGCAGCAGTGTTGTGCCCAGATTTCGAGGTCCCCAAAGACCACCAAGGAGCCAATTCCGATGTAAACACACAAGGGTCGTTTATTCAAGCTCGAGCAGGGACTCCCAACTGTCACCGCCGCAGCGGGTCAAGATTGAGAGCCCCAACTCCAAATCAGCAGGGGTTTTTATAGTGGTTACAACAAGGTTCTAGATTGGCAATTAAACCTGATTGATTGTGCCTTGCGCACCCAAGCTGCAAACAGTTGCTAACTACTGATTAGCTCTTGCTAGGGGA
>NW_004624771.1:4575499-4590616 GCF_000247695.1 Heterocephalus glaber
TATCACATGCAGGTGGTCAAAATACATCTTGTGGTTTTTCTTAGAACTGAAATTTATGCCACCAAATTTTAGAATGGAGTCACTTAGGTCTCACAGCAGCCATTTAGTTGAATACATTTTGCTGATCTGCTGACTCACCTTGTCAGCACAGAACAGCAACTGGGCCTAGGATTGCTCTATTGTCTACTGATTCTTCCATTTTCTCTGTTATGTCTCATGTGGTGTGTGTGTGTGGTGGGGAGAGGGACAAAGACTGAGAGGCATTTAGACTTTTGTTATGGGCTGTGGGTTCTTCTTTGCTCTTACTTTCCTCCACCTCCTTGACTGCTTGCCCTGTAGTCTTCAAGCTCCATTGTCATCTGTTCAGAAGCTGTTTATCCAGGTCTTACAATTGTGCCAAGTCAAGTCCATGTGGTAAGTCTACCTGTCCATCTGCATGTCCATCCATTCATCTACCCGTCTGTCAGCCTGCCTGTCTGTGTGTGCCAGTCCACCCAAATCTCCTGCTGGGTGGTTCTGCTTTTCTGGCTAAACCTTGACTTATCCACTCTGAGACATGAGCTGCATGAATCCTATAAGGTTGAAACCCCTTAAGCCAGGTGCTTGGGGACTGGAAGAGAGAGCAGTAGTGACAGACCTCTCTCAAAAACATCCTGCATTCAGTTCTGGGAAACTGTCTCCTCTTTACTCATTCCACACGCAGAGGAAGTCAGGTTTGCTGTTCAGGTAAATGTATTAGCATTGCAAAGGCCTCTCCCAACTACTTTTCAAACCTCCTCCCCCTAAGGTACACAATTTCCTCCTTCTCCTTTTCATATCTTTGGGGAATTTGAGCCTCTCTGTCCCTGAGTCATCTTAAGCCTAATAGACCAACCGGGCCAGTGGGAGTCAGTGCAGCAGCCCCTCCAGTTCTAGATGGAAAAAGGAGGGTGAATAGTTTGCTTTCTCTTTCTGCAGTGTGGGAGCATCACAGTCCTGCCACTTAGTTCAAGATCAGAGAAAGTTCTAAACAAGAAGCCAGCTGGATCCAACCGCTTCACTCTACACCCTTGCTGACTGCTGAGATATATGAGGGAGATTAAGGCCAACACTCCCCTTTCCTAATCTAGGGAGCAGAAACTAGGTGCCTCTATTCCCATCACCAAAGGTAGCGCCTGGAAAAATAGTACTTCTAATTAATTTGCCTTAAGTCCTTGTCAAGGGGTGTGTAGGATGCTTTGCACTTTGAGGTTTGATGGGTGGCTGGATGCCTCCTGGTAATTTCTCAGCACAAAATAATGACAGCTTGGATGAAATTCAATGGTTACTGTTTTTTTCAATTCTTAGTTATTGTTTTGCACGAGCTCATTACTTCCTTTACTTCAAATTGGTAGCAAAAACAGAAAGGGTGAAATACAACCAGGGGGACCATCCTTTCAGTGTTAATTGCAGGTGTCTGTGTTAGGCTCTGTTCTCCTAAGAGCCACATCCAGCTGTATCAAATTAGTTAAGAGGGCCATGGGTTCATTTGCATTTGATCTGGATATTGTTTCTGAATACTTAGATTAACAGTACTGGTGATTTTCAGGCAATTCATACTTTAAATTTTATTACTCTATATAAGAATCCACATGATCACCTACATGGAAGAAATTTTCAAGAGGGAGAGAGAGAGGGAGAAGTACATGGAAAAGATGCCACACTGTTGCTCTCTGGGGTCTGCTAGTGTAGAAGACTTGGGGAGGCAAGGGACTCTGTAAGTACTGGGGGACTACTTGTGAGGCTTTTTCCCATCTAAAAGAGTAATAATGATGAAAGGGATATTGATGTTATTGATGATGATGACAACGATAATAAACATTTGAGTCTGATATGTTGTGAAGTCCCTATGTGAAGTCCCAGGCTCCACATACACTCAGGATTATTCCATTTGACCTCTGGATAAATAAAAAAGATGGTTTAATTCACTATTTCACAATCTATGTGGGAAAAGGAGTTGAAGTCTGTCAGTGCACAGTTTTGCAGAGTTAAATAACATTCTATGTTCAAGGAATTCTCCTTGTACCCAACAGGGAAAATCTAGTCATCCTACCCCCTCTCTGGAAACCAAAACCAAAACAAAACAACCCACTCACCTGTCCTCACTCTTCCCATTCTTTCCTCCTTGCTGCCATCAGATTCAGAGCTATTGGGAGGTTTATTTTCCTTGCCAACAGCCTGAAGGCTTAAAAATACACACTCATTCTTTCCTTTGGCTGAGTTAAAAGAACATCTCCATCTGATTTCCTTAGGGACTTGGTATAGTTTTCTTTAACTTTTTGTTCTCTTTTCCCTGTCTCTGCCTCTGTCTTTTATTTACATCAGCCTTTCTTTCTCATTTCAGTTTCTCTTCCCCATCCCTCCTTTGTCATTCTATGCAAAATGACACAAAACTCAATCCAAACAGAAAGGCAGTTGCTGTGGCAGCAGCAGTGGGCTACCAACACTGTGGGTAACACTGCTGTTGAAGAGCAGCAGGAGGTGGCACATGTCATGCTGAGGAAGCTAGAGAGAGGCCTGTAAGGAAGGGCACAAAATCCTGTGATTACACACTTCCTAAGACCTTCCCTGCTGCAGTGGGATTTCCATGCCAGGAGGATTAAGTGAGTTTTGTTAAGACCTTTAAGGAAACAGTGAGTGGCAGCAGCTACTGGGGCTGTAAAAGGTTTGTTAGAGCAGAATGAGACTGGGCTGCCTGGGTTGACTGGAGACAGGAGAGGGCCAATTATCCAGATCTGCATGCAGACCTGGGCACTACAAGGACATGGAAACCAGAATGCCAGGGTGCAGTGGGATTAATTGGCCAGTCTTTCAGTACTAGAGTGAAGCAAGCTTAATAGCAGACCCTAGGGAGTCTACAAAACAACCATTTTGTATTTTTCCATTTGACTTGTGTTTATTTGTTCTTCTTCCAAGGAGCTCAAAGAGCTTTCTGTACCTCACATGGTATTAGTCTGATCTTGTGTTTTATCTCCAATCTCTAGTTGAGGATGGGTGTGGCAGATGCCAGATTTTCTAGATCAGCCTCTAAGAGCTCAGGTTCAGTCCCTGTGAGTTCATCTCTAATCCAGGAGAATCTTTATATCTTCTCAGAGTGTAGAGAACTTCATATTATTATGGGCAAACCCATCAATAAGCTAAAGGGGCATTTGCAACTCCTTCTTAGCATAAGCCCTTCCAAGGCGCTGAGACAGAGCATAGCAATACATTCATACGATTATATATTTTAAATATCAAGTTTTATTGTTCCTGTAATTAGTTAGAATCATTGTCTCTCTAAAGCCCGAGGTCTCCTGTCTGTCTCCTTGGAATGTTCATGGGCATTTAGGAATCTAGTTTGGGTTTGGTGGATATCTTAATGGATGTCACTACTATTCTGTGCTGCTTGCCCTTACCAAGTTCTTGAATTATAGGAAGGGCTTCCAGTAATATGTCCTCTACTCACCATACAGAATGGTAGGTTGGAAGTTCTATGTTGCTTGGTACTGGTTAGTACTCTCAACTTGGTTAGTAGAAGAGAAATAAGGTTTGGAATATGCAGAGTTAAAAGCTGGTCTATGGGAAATTCTTTTAAATCTTATAGCTTATCTATGAAGGAAATTTGGTAGAAGTTTTTCCAAGTTTGTCAACAATCCTGAAACTTTACATAACATTGTTAATTACAAGTTGTGAAACTGAAAGTTTTCTAAATTATCAGTAATAAAAAAACAAATGCTCATCAATTATGCTAGAGGAAAGACTAGATTATATTTCTTATCTCTTTATAGAAATTGCTATCAAGGGGAGATTATGTGTTAAACAATGTATGAAAAAGAAACAATGTAGGGATATGTTGGGCATTTTGTAAAGATACTAGATTATTTAAATTTTTTGTTATATGTGGTATTTGTCAACTTTAAAGATGTATAATTAATTGAGATTTAATTTCTGATTTAAGAAAATATTTGCTTTTATACCTAAGTTTGAATTTGTAGTGTTGTGCTTTTTTCTAAAAGACTAAGTCTCCAATTTAGAAGCATCAGGTTTCTAAATCTCTAACCTGCTCCAAGGTGTTTGGGTTGTTTTAGGGCATCCTGGATCCTGATGTCTCTCCTGTGACCCAGGGCAAGATGCTGTCTGCCTGACTCTATGTCTGGTGCTGCAAGAAGATCTAATGAATGAACCTCCCAATTACTTGTTTCAACTTTTCATGCCTAGAACTAAAATCCTGTGATTATTTTACTGTTCTAAGGCTTTTTTTTCCCATTCAGATTTAAAACCAAGTGAGATACTTGGGATGATCTATAGTTAAAATTGGATACTACCTAATTGTGTGAATTTGAACAAGTCAATATATCTTTATTTGACCCCAATTTCCTCATCTCTCTTCTGGGCATAATTATGATGGTCCAATCTTACTTACAGGGTTATAGTGGGTAACTCTTGGTATTGAAGAAGAGGCTAAAGTTCTCTGAAAAGTAGAGTACTTGGTAAATAGAAGGGATTATGTTTTATTTAAAGTCAATACAGCCGTCTTCTAAATCTGCAACTTCAGGTACTTAGTCTAGAATTCTGGGTAAGTTAATATTTTCTACATTTGTCCTTCTGACAAATCACAGCTCCTTTGTGGTTTATACACCTGGCAAAAAAAGCCATGACACCTTGACTATGACTTGAGTGATGGGTCAAGCAACCATATCTCTTAGATATTGGAAGTTTGGTGTATAAGAGGAAGCTTACTTCAATTCACATTCTCAGGGGTTGTTTCTTTGAGGTAAGTTCCTCCCTGTGTGCTGAATCCTCTGATGCTTCTAATTGACTTGAAAGTATCTTATCTCTTCTAAGAAATGTCACCTAGCCTTTTTCAAGTACACTTCCAGGCTACCAGAATCAATACATTGCTTAGGTTAAGCATATTAGATAGGGAGTGATTGACAGCCCAAATGAAAGTAGGCTTTAGCTGCTAGCACCAGTTTGGAGCTTAGAAACTGCTGAAACCCATTCATGCCTATAAGCAGCCAGCAGTAACTTAGGAAGCATTGTCTTGGAAAGAGATGTAACCCGGAGAGAGAAACAGTGGAGTTTACAACAGCTGGTCTTCAGGTTAAGCTGGTCATAGGGGTTGGAGTCCAAAGTCATTTCTAATTAAACAGGTATTTGCTTGGCACCCGTTGTGTTTTAGGCATTGTGGGATTGAACATAGTGGCCTATAATGAAGACCAAGCTTGTCCTTCCTATAATGAGCCTATGGAATAGCAGGGGTTAGCACATATATAAGCTGCTCATATTAGTTGGGCTAGTGACTGTAACAGCAGTAGAAAAATGCTTCCAAGATCCAAGGAAGGGGATATAATGTTTATAATATTTGGCCTTTAATTTTTTTTACTTGAATAGTGAGATAAGCTGGACTAAAAAGAAACTTAGGCTGAGAAATTACAAAGTTAACACTTACTCAAGCTTAGTCCATGAATGACTCTTTTTAGCCATCTTTCTTTTTAGCAATCTGGCACTCATTTTCTATGATTGACCTTGCTTAGAGTTAGGAATATTTACTCGCTATTTTCAAAGAGAACATGGTCTAATATGGTGGTCTTTCATATGTGCAGACAGTGCTACTGTCAGGGGTAGGGTGTGGTATAGAAGGAGTATTAGATGATCATATTTAGCCACTCTTCACTCAGTTCTTCTGAAGCCATTCAACAGTGAAACTACTCTGGGCATTGTGACTGCGGACGTGGCCACTATGGCCTGATTTATATGGTGACTGAGTACACAACCTTAGTTCCATTTGTTAGGGTCATCTGAACCAAAGCCTCTACAGCATCCTACTATTCATGGGCTTTGCCCTTAGAAGATGAGGGTCAATAAAATGAATAAACACTCATAAGAAGGTGTCTTACTTGTGGAGATAAAACAGAGTGGAATGGAATCTCATTGGCTGGAGTTAGAAGACCTAGATTCTAATCTCACATCAGCCATAGTGAACCATTTATTTTAATATAGGTCAGCCCTAGGCTGTGCCCTCCCTAATTCTTCCTACCCATTCTCAATCAGGCTGTAGTATTTGTGTGTGTGTGTGTGTGTGTGTGTGTGTGTGTGTGTGTGTGTTTCTGGACATTATAACCTTTACCTGTGGGTTAATGCCTGGGCTCTTCCTGGATGAATTCAAGAGGGTAATGGGGCAAGTTGCCTGGATAGGCTGCCCTACTTATTCCTAGTACTCAGCTTCATCTAGCTTCTTCCTGTATGGCTCTTTTCCTTCCATTCTGATTTGTCTATTCTCACCTTGGCAAACTGTCTGACCTACTCTGGTAGCTCCAGTAGCTCTCCCATTACTATTTGTATGAACCCTGAGTCTACAAGGCTTGTGGTTTCTCTGATGCCTGGATTTTCTGTGAGTATATACTATGATTACTCTTCTTATGTGAACAATGAAATAAGTGACATCCAGTGATAGGAAATCCTGAATGTTATAGAGACAAAGGGACAATAGTTGAAGGAGTTAATGAATGTTAAGTCTTTAGCGTGGTGCTTTCAAGTGGTATACATCCAATAAATCCTGTTATTATCATTGGTAGTAGTAAATAATAATAGTGCTGTTGTTGTTTATTATCATCACTTTCACTGTTTAACACCTGTTACCCTGTCTTTGCAAGAGAAAGAGATCTAGGCCAATGTTCCTTGAATTTTAATGTGCATACAAATTTTGCTAAGATGACGTTCTTTTAGCCAGAAGCTCTGAGCTTCTGAATTTTAAACAAGCTTTCAAATGATGCTGATGTTCATGGTCCATGGACCATATTTTGAATAACAAAGTCCCAGAGGATATTGAAAAGGGTGGAACACTAGGGTTAGGGTCTTGGTGATGAAGATATGTATTGGGAATATTTGGTTTCTGAGCACTTGTGTAGTCAGTGACATGTATTGGGAATAGTGTGCTGGAGCCTTTGTAAGATTCCTAAATTTACAATTTTTGTAATTATGGTTAATGCCTGATTTCCTATGAAGATAGAAGAAAGACTGATTAAATGAATGGGCACAAGGATTCTTTTGCATTACGTCAAAAGAGAAGCAGGAGACTACATCCTTCCTTCTATCAGTACTGCAGAAAAGGAAATATATCCTGCTCTTGATCGGCTGTGGGAAGTCTAGAGAAGACCTATCTTTAAGTTATTGAAAGGCAAAAGGGGATGATTATAGCAACCCTCAACAGGATAGTATCCTTCACAGGTCATATTTTATGTGATGTTTTTGATACCTTTGAGCTCCTGCTTCCCCTGTAGGTTATAAGCTTGTCAGAGATGATAGGCTCCAAGCAGAAGTTTCTCAGTTTCTTACTGGTATCTTCATAACAATAGTGTTGAAAGCAACGCTGAAGGCTTATTTAGGACCAGACATTATTTCACTTAATCTGTACAGCAGTTCTAAGTAGGTGGTGCTTTATATAAAGACCTGTAGCATCACCTAACATACTTTATGTTTAACTTATTTGTTTTTTTTTTGGTACCGGGGATCAAACTTGGGTCCTTGAGCTTGCGCAGCAGGCAGTGAAACCACTGAGCTAAATCCCCGGCCCTGTTTAACTTATTTGTTTATTGTCTCTCCCAAGCAGACTGCAGGCACCATGCAAATTTGTTCATAGCTTCCCAGCCTTGAGAACAGCTCCTTATACATAGTACTTGTTCAATATGTTTTTGTTAAACATAGGAGTAGATAGACAGGAAAATCAAGAAAGGTTAAGGAATTTGTATAGGTTACACACATGTAAATGCTACAGTTAAAAATATGAATCCTATGCACTGTTATACAGATCTTAATCATTCCATTGTATCATGCCCCCCATCATGTTAATTTCTTTATAACTTCATTGCCATAAACTTAGAGTGCAAATCCTAATGCTTGGTTGTGTCTTTGGCTGGTGAATCCAGAGGGCCTGTGGTCACCATCTGGGAACTTGAGCATTTGTTATGATCTTTGAGAGTTCACACTAGAGATGACTGATTAATCCAGCCCCATGCATTTCAGGTCACTGTGCTCCCAGATAAGAAAGAACACACAGATTAGGGGCAGATGCTTATAGAGAATAACCATCCTGTCACACACAGGTCATGTGTGTGACCAGTGTGAGTCCCCTCACAGTGATGATATGCAGAAGGCCCACGTAATCTTCTCTTTCTTTAATAAGGGTTGTCATTTTCTTGGTCCACAGATTATTCATTTATTGTTCTATTTGGCTTCATAGAAAACCTTACAAGGGGGATGTTTGAGTTGGAGGACCTGGCAGGAGTTAGGTGAGCCTCCTAAGTCACACAGTCTAACAGGCAGAAAATGTCCTGGTTTCCCTCCCAGAGACAGCAGTTGGTGCTGATGGTGGTACTGCTGACTAAGTTGCACAGTTTTAAAATGTTATTAGAGCTTCAAGATGGCAGCTTTGGTAGAAGAGTAGAAAACAAAATCAACAAGTTTCCTAAAGCTAAGATCTTCTTTTAGAATTAGCTTCTTGGTGTCTCCTAACACAAGATGAGTTGAGCATACAGATCTAGGTGACTTGTATTGAGCAGGCAGTCACATCTTGGTATGTCACTAGGCCAAGGATGCGGAGGATGGCTATTATAGATCCCACCTTAACTGGGAAGAATAAAAGTACAAGTGACTACACCTGTCGCCTGACATGTTCCCCGATGCCCTTGGTTATAATCAGACCCAACAGTTATGAAGCTATAAATGAAGTCATATATAATGCAAACAAAATGTGCTTCCTATGCTTTGAGATAGTTGTTGCTGGAAAGAAAAGGAGAAATCGATGATATTCTAGGGAACTTTCCATTTTGATGATTTAAAATATCTTATTCTGAGATGAAAGTCACAATTTATGAAAAGTCAGTGTTGGAAGATTATCTAGATTTTCATCATACAATCAAGACAGGGTATCTTCTACTTAGTTCTTTATGTATCTACAGTGGCCCCAAATGAAATGCTCAAATTTTAATTGGTTTGTCCAATGAAAAATAAAATCTGTTGTTTCTTTTATGGCTCTTAAAAGTCCTTCAAATTATTCTTATGAGAATTTTTTTAATTTAATGGCTTTGCAAGGTGAAAGGACTTTTAAATTAATGTGACCCACTGTAATGAAGAATTTCTTATATCTTAAGGTATTGCTAAAGGGGTTAATTTTCAGGACCTTTCTCCAAAGTATTGTAAATATAGAAACAAGAGCAGGGAAAGCAACTACTTTCAAATTCAGGGTGATGGGTAGCTCAGACCTTACCTTCAGCTCATGTGTTCATTTTGTAACTAAGGGTTGAGGAATTTTCTGCTGGAGGTACATACATCACAACAATCTCCAAACCCAAATGAAGGCTCAGCTCCAACAGGAATAATGAATGTTCAAGCTGTTTCAGACCATAATTTATTTCTGTTCCCAGAGTTCATCACATGATCCACCACCAGTGCTCATTTTCTGAAAATAATTTCTCTAGATGTCCATGGGCTTCCAGCTCTCATCACCCAGAACAGTAAAGAATAGTCACAACCCCTCCCATAATTTATCCCAGTGTCCACAAATCTCTCCAGGTCTCCTCAAACAAAGCAGAATGAAAAATGCAGAATACAGTTGTTCATCAGTGCATGGGGATGTCTCCAAGAGCATAATAGAAAATATGAATAAAGGAGAAAATTGTGGCCTTGGGACTTTTAGTCAGTGGCTCTGATTTTACTCTTAGCTCATACTAAACTAAATGGGGTTCTGGCTACAGGTAGATTCCCCTTGTTTCCAATATGAAATCCCTATTGTAGCATGTCTAGTGTTTTAAAAATCCAACTTTGGTATCAGTTGTCTTAGAAAATACCACAAGAGGACATAAAAAGAGCTAATACCATATTTTGAGCCAGAAACAGGAAGGAAAACTTACACCTTGCAAGAAGAGGATGTCCAACAATCACCTCCCTTTATCTTTTGAGTCAGTAGTGTTTATGATCAGTGCCAAAATGATAAAAAAAAAAAAAGGAAAAGGCCAGTTGAATACCATGGTCTGAATCAAGTTATTACATATTTCCTTGCAATTACTCTCAGATAAATACCATGCTAGGAAAAACTAGACAGGGCAAATCATCATGAAATATTCACCATGAGTATCATCAAACTTGATAAAACAAGTCTCATGGAGGAAACCAGTCTAATGTTACTCTTCTGCTTTGGGAAACTAAATCAAATGCAGCCACGGAAGATCAGAGAAATAACTATAATAGTTATTTGAGAATTGTTCAGCATTATCCAATCTCTCACTGAGTTTTTGCCTGTTCAATTCCTCCTCTCACCTGAAGCCAGTTATATGTCATAACCAACGACTGACCATTGACTTTTGAGTGCTTTTCCCACCTTTCCAACACAACTCTATATTCTGTCTGTTCCTTCTTCACCAGCAAGATAATTTAATTATCATTTGTCTTCAGTGACTCTGTCTTGTGCTTTAATCCCCAAATACTTCATTATTTTGTACTTATTTTTGTACTTTTCTTCCATATTTGACCTTTGCAACTATGCTCAACACATTACTGGCCATACAGCAAGGCTTCATGTAAATGTATTGAATGAAAGATTAATAATTAAGAAGAAAATATAATTTGCAAATAATCTGCAGAAAACATATTTATGTATACTATATGGATATGCACACACATATAGCTATTAACAGAGCTATCTTTTATAAATTGAGCTCTATAGGCTATTATTATCATACAGAGAGACCTTAGGTTTATTCTTGATTATGAGCTTTATGATTTTTAAGGAAAGTTTAAAAAATTATTTTCTTCCTCTCATATTTCTATTTGGATTAGCAATATATTGCTACTAGCAATTGCTAGTTGGACTAGCAATATATTGAATTTGAATTCAATTAAACTTAATTAAGAACAATTCTCCCCCTTGAGATAAACTATTGTTTCCTCTGAGTTGCACTAGCTGTCTTCAAGGTATTTGGAATATTTTATTGTGTCCTGGAATGTACCACTTGCTAAATTATGTTCTTTGTTGACAAATCATAACTTATTCTTAGAAAAGTGTTATATTATATTTCCCTTTAGTAAGATGCCCCTTCTGTGAAATTCTAAAAGTTCTGGAAAACTATCAGATAGGCCATATCTTTACTACTGAGGGTCAATAAGTGAGGAACTGTATTATTGGGATAATTATTGTGCATAACCAACGAGTGCAGAGGTACTGGTCTTGCATCTGATTGTCTGCTGGCTTGCCCCAGTGCTTGTCTTTTTTGAATGAAGCCCTGTTCTTGGTTGTCTAGAGGTGGCGAGGCCCTGGACTTAGGAAGATCTTGTACCTTTTTCAGTGAAGGACAAGGGACCTTTTCATCAACTCTGCCTGTTAAATGTTCCAAGTCATCTTTCTTTTTCCTCATTTTACTTCAGATGCCTTAGAAGAAATGAGGAAATAAAAGCCTCTGCCTTCCCTCTTTTGACAGAGTGATCCTGTTGCATAGTTCTCTAAAATTAAGGGGTTATAAATATACTTCAAAGCAGCAGACACTTTGTGTTTTTATGATGGGTGGGAAATTAATTTCTCATCTGGAAGTGTTGGATTATCCATTTCCCCACATGCCAGGTTTCAGAAAGAATCTATAATTCTCTCATACTGCTGTGCTCCTGTCTCTCTCTCTGGCTTTGTGGTCAGTCTTGAAGAAAATGCTTTATTGGTGGTGTACTAGGGCTTATCATATGATATGGATTGCCAGTGGTCTTTGGAGGATAGGGGATCCCCAGGTCTTATTCCATTCTTCCTATCTCTGTCTCATCCCTTAGAAGAGGCTGAAGTGGGAAAAGTTCTTATGAATGGGTGGAGACACATGGCTAATTCTGGTGAAATTACTTGTTGCTGTTTCTAGTACTGGTCCTCCTCTCTACTGAGACCTTACAGCTGTGGTGTGTAAGGGAAGCTTCAGGAAGCTGCAGGTGGTGACAGTAGTAGGAAGAGGTACTGTAGCAGGGGGGACAAAAGATGCTATAAAGCCATATCAGGAGTTTATTCTTCTTGATCATTTCCTTTAGGATATCACAAGACAGTTTAACTCAATTATTTAACTTTTATGATACATCAGATCTCCCTCTTATTATTATTTTTTTGCCTGAAAAGAATAGGATAACTAATGCTGGTATGATGCTTTGCAGTTTTCAGAATGTTTCTATATATTCTATTTTATGTGATTTTCAAAACATCCCTGTAAAGTAGAAAAGGCTGATAAATGTATTATCATTCTCTGTGTTCTTCCTTCATCCTGTCTTCACTTTCTTCCTTATATGTAACCTGCAACATCAAATTGAAGTGAACTTTTGAGCTTCTTCTTTGCCATTCTGCTCCACAGATAGGAAAACTGAAGCACAGCAAGGTGAAGTGACTTTCCTAAAGTTCCCTGATAAAAGTTGAAGAATTCAGTCCACATTCTTATTTTTAAAAATGCTAAACTTTTATTTTGAATTACGTGTAAATTCACATGCACTTGTAAGAACTAATACAATGATCTACTGTACTCTTTACCTGGTTGCCCCAGTGATATCTTTTGAACTATAGGGCAGTATGTTAACTAAGTCAAGATACAGAACATTCCTATGAACAAAAGGATCTCAGTCATCTGTCCTCTCTGTTTCTGTAATTTTGCCATTTATGGTGGGTAATAGAGGAATGAATATGATCAAAATGTATTATACACAGAGACGTCCCCAAATGTGCAAATGCGGGAGCAGTGGGACAAGAGGAATAATGGGAGGTAACAGTGATCAAAGTATGTTACGTGCATGTAGGAATCTGCCCAAATGGATCCCTTTAATTTCTGTAACCGATAAAACAAGAGTGAAAAAAACTTTCATTTGAAATTTGCATTTTAAAGAGACTGTGAAAGAGAATATTATTACATAGAAAAACACTAAGATGATTCTCTGAAGATCCACACAGGTTGCATGTATTAATGATTTGTTCCCTTTGGTTGCTGAGTAACTTGCATGGGATGGATGTATCACCACAGTTTGTTTAAGTATTCTCCCATTGAAGGACATTTGGGTTGTTTCTAGTTGTGCATATTACAAATGAAGCTGTCATAAACATTTATGTAGGTTTTCATGTGAACATATGTTTTCATTTTTCTGGGATCAATGCCCAGGAGTACAATTTCTGTTGTATAATACTAGCATGCTTAGTTTTTTAAGGAAGTACCAAGCCATTTCCCAAATTGGCTGCCCCATTTTACACTCCAGTGCATAAGTGACCCATTTCTCCACATCCTCACCAGCCTTTGGTGTTGTCACTATTTTTAATGTTAGTTTCTGTTGACAGGTGTGTAATAAGCTCATGGTGGCTTTGATATGCATTTCTCTCATGGCTAATGATATTGAACATCTTATCATGAGCTTGTATTTTTCTTCTTCATTGAAACTATTTAATTGCATTCTTTGTTTTACTTTCGAATTAAGAGTTCCTTAAAATGTTCTTTATATTGGATATGTGGTTTGGATGTATTTTCTCACAGTATGTAGCTTGTCTTTTTATTCTATTAACAGAGACTTTTGGAGAGGTTGTTTTCAGTTTTGAGGAGGTCCAATTTATCAATTTTCCCTTTTAATTATTGTTTTTTGGTGTCAAGTCTAAGAACTCTTTCTTCCTAGCCCTAGATTTGGAAGATGTTTCTATGTTGTTTTATAAAGTTTATTTTAAAAACTTTATAGTTGTACATTTCACTTTTTTTTTACATTTCACATGTAATTCTATGACTTATTTTGAGGTAATGTGAGTTAATTTTCATGCCTTGTATAAAGTATGAGACTTTCATCTAAATTCTTTTGTTGTTTTTGTTTATTTATGCCAATGGGTGTCCAATCCATCCAGCAACATTGCCTCTTTGTCAAAAGTAAGTTGGAAATATTTCTGTGGCCACATATTTAGGTCTTCTATTATATTTCATTGACCTATGAGTTTTTGCACTAATATCCTAGTTTTGATTATTGCAGTACTATACCTAGTCTTAGAGTCAGATAGAGTGATTCTCCTGCTTTATCTTTAACTATAACTAACTTTGTCTATAACTAAAAATATTTTGCTGATATTTTGGTAGGAATTTCATTAAACTTGTATATCAGTTTGGGAAGAATTGGCATCTTTTCTATGTCTAACCCTTCAATCAATGAACACAGTATATCGCTCCACTTATTTAGATTTTTCATTTCTTTAATGAGCATTTTTCAGTTTCTAATATACAAATCTAGTACATGTTTTGTTAGATTTTTTGACTGACTATAAATAGTATTGTATTCTTAATTTTGTTATACACATGTTTAATGCTAATATATAGAAATACAATGATTTTTGCATGTTTCTGTCTTCTGGATTTGCTGAATTCACTTCTTATTTCTAGGAGTAAAAAAATTCTTTTTAAATACTCCTCAGGATTTTCTATGTAGACAATCATATCATCTACAAATAGAGACAGTTCTGTTTCTTTTTTCCACTCTGCTTAGATTCAAGTTCAATTTTTTTGAAGTGAAAATTATTCATAAATAATGCTGCATAGTTTTTGTTACATCATATTAGGAAACAGATGATGCCTGAGATCTTATATTTAGTAATGTTAAGGTGGATAAATGGGGTCACAGGTATCAGATGGATCCCTGCATTATAACACTTCCCATCAATCTTTCATGCAATGGATTGTGCATTTATTGACAATCCATTTTCTCATTAGGGGTTACCAAAAGGGAATCTTCTAACTTCATTACCTCTGTAGCTATGAACTGGAACTCTGTAAAGGAAGACCAATTCTTATTATGCATGTATTTCCTCGGATATAGTTCCTACAGGAAAGGCAAAGAAATTTGTTAATTCTTTCCCATTATTTATCAATCTTCAGAGTAATAAATTATGTCCTAGAAGTGCCCAATGGTTTTTTAAGTATCAATTGGAAGTTATGAGTTTCTATGTTTGATGTGTTAAAACTAAATGTCGTTATTATTCTTGTTTAATGATCACTTTGTTCCGGTGTAATGCTGGTGGGGTTTACTTTAAATTTGTTTCACTGTTTTGCAACATGAGTCATTGATTAAAAAAAATTTGTGGTGGTTTAATAT
>NW_004624771.1:4604571-4652281 GCF_000247695.1 Heterocephalus glaber
AAAAAATAAGAACCAAGATGCATTATGTAAAGGTACAATTCCCAATGAGAAATGTAATTGTGTTGTATACCTACAAGGTACCAATAAAAGAATTTAATAAAAAAAAAAAAAAGAATGAAAGCTCCTGTTTTCCATTTCAAAGTGCTTTCTGGCCCAGAAAGACTCATCTGTAGGCTGAAGAGAGAAAGGCTCAGTGTGGTTCTGTGATTTAACCTTGGGACCCTGAACAGGTAGGATGCCTTCTAGCTCCTGAACCTGGAAGCCTTGGTTCTAGACATGGGTTCCTCAAGGTAAATTCTCTCAGGAAGAGTCAGTAGAGAAATGCTGTCCTTACCTCCATCCCAGAAGCTTTCATCTGAGTTCAAATTAAGTCCCTGCTTGGTACATCTGGTGCTGTGTTGGCACTCAATGAGGCAGAGAAAGATAAGAAACAGCTCTAATAGGGAATTCACTGGTTCTTCCTTGATGGAGAGGGTAAAAATAAAAAATATTGAAGGAAAATAGCAAATTGAGTTTCTCACATGCGAGAAACCATGTGTTGTTAAATATGTGTGTCTGTCTTATTTCACTTAACATTCTGTTCCCAAGTTGTATTTAATTACTTTAAAAAGTGGCAAATTGAACTACCAGACCTACCAGCATATTATTGAGAGATAAGGACTGGAATAGGGTGTAAGAGCAACAACATAAATCTTCAGTGGCTGGAAGGAGCCAGATCACTTCATCTTGGGGGCTCCATGTAACTCCTGAGCTCATGTGATCTCATGCCACATGGGTTGTGCATGCCCTGAATATCCTAATTTTATATCCTGGTTGCCTACTTTGGGCCAGGTTCAGTGCTACTTACTGTTTTTTGGGTATGTTATTGATTCTCTAGAATAAACCTATATTACTAGCCCTGTTTCACAGATGAGAATGATGAGGCTCAGAAGAGATAAGGGATTTGTCCAAAATTATAATTTGCTAGTGGCAGTTAGGTTTTAGCCTGTAAACCGAAGCCTGTACAATCGTTCCTCTCATTTTACTATAATCACTTCAAGAACCAAGACCAGGAGATAACGAACACAGCCTCTATGAGAATTAGAAGGCCCAACTATTATTTAAAGGTCTTTAGGATGCACTGTCAATATGTAGTCCTGGGAAAAGGCTCTATGATATATAGGGTTCTTTCTGCAGTCTATTTAAAGAAAATATACTTCTACCTTAAAACAAATTTTATTGATTAAAAAGAGATCACCATGAAATGTATCAAAGCATAAAACAAAATGTGAAATATGACAAGAGGCATAAGCAGTTTAATCTAACACTGAATAGTACATTTTCAGAAACAGCTGTAAATTAAATAAAGGAGCACATCTTTGAAATTGCTTAAGCCTTTAACAAATATTTGGGACAGTGATGCTGTTATGGAAACTTATTGCCAGTGATAGAAGAACCAGTGGAGATAAATTCTGGTTAATAAATTCTGTCACTTTATCATTGAAGTAGAAAGTACTTTCAATAAGGGGTTCATGATGCAGGGCACATTCCAGCAAACTTCTCTTCAACATCTGGTCTAGGTGGTCTGGTCTAAACCAATCCATCAGGCTTCGGATACTATTTCTGTTCTCTTCCACCAATTTAAACTATCGAACAAAATCCAGTGGACACCTCAACAATCCTACCCTGACATCAAAAATAGCAAAGTGAGGGCCGAGGATTTAGCTCAGTGGTTTCGCTGCCCACCTCGCAAGCACAAGGACCCGAGTTCGATCCCTGGTACCAAAAAAAAAAAAAGCAAAGTGATTACTAAGCAAATTATTAGGAGTACTGCTAAGTTGGAAAATGCAGACAGAGAGAAACTGAGTGTAGGCTAGCACTGATGGACTATAAAGCATTCTTTGGGGAAAGTGTTTTATAAGGCAACACCATCACCTGAATCAGCTAGCTTGGCTTTCTTAGCTGAGTTAGGGGGAGGTCTCTGCAGAGGTTTAATATTTTTAAGAATCACATATTTTAACCTTATAGAGCAAAAATGGCTTTCAAAAAGCATCATTCTGATGCCACCTGGATCATTACAGAGAAGAATTTAGAATCTAATTACCTGCCGGATGTTTACATATGTTATCACAGAAGCTTGGGGAGCAAAGCAAGATAGACCTAGATACTTCTTATTTAACCTGCAGTCTGTCTTTTCTTTCCAGCTTCTTGGGTGCAAAAACAATATCATTATAGAAGTAATTCAATTTACACAGATATATTCCTGAAAACCAGATGTGCCGTGTGAAAACTAAATTGTTGTGAATCAAATTATGTTTTATCTCCTAAAGCAACTTGTTATTTAAGCATATGTGAAGCTTGCGATGACTTAAGATTGGCATTTATAGGCCAACTGGTTACCTCGCTAAGTTGATGTGCCTGTTTTGTCAGGGTCATGTTAGGCTATGCTCTAAGGAAACATAATAGATGTCAGTGACATGATTCAGCACAGATTTATCTCCTGTTCTCATCAGAGTCTGATGCAGGTTGGAAGCCTTCCTATGTGGATGCCTTTCAGTTACCCAGGGACTGAGAGATTCACAGTTTCTTTCTTGCAACTCCAACAGTTGAGGATCATGTGACTCCAGACAGATGTGCAGAGGCAGAAAGGGTAGTAAGATGAGTGTCCAGAAGACTGAGAATGGTTTGGTGAACATGACCTGCCACTTACTCTGATATTTATGTAGTTGCCAGTGTAGATTTTGGAAGTATTGATGAGATTTTATGGAGTAGCTAATTGAATTTCAGAGCTCTTGCTACATTACACATCCAATAATGTTTTTGTACACAAATATAACTCATTGTTAAAATAATGATAAGAGCAATCTCTCAAAAAGACATCAGATTTAGGAACTAGAGGGAGGGAATACATGAGATAGAAATGCAGGTTCTAAAAAGGAGGACCAAATGGCCTCTGTGCTGAACCATTGGGACAGTACTACGTGCGCTCCAGTTTTCTATGCTTTAACTTCATAGTAATTGTGATGGTTAATTTTAGATGTCACTTTAACTGGGTTGAAAAATAGCCAGATGGCTGGAAACCATTAGTTCTAGGACTATCTACAAGAGATTTCTGAAAAACACTGGCATTAGAGTCAGCGGACTGAACAAAGAAGATCTGCCCTCCCCAGTGTGGGAAGGTAAGCTCCAACCGGCTGAGGCCTGCATAGAACAAACAGGAAGGAACATGGTAAACTTGTTCTCCTTTCTGGAGCAGGGACACCCTCAAACATTGGAAGTTGAGGCTTTCTGACTATTGGATCCCAGGTTTGCAGCCTGGTTGACTTCAGATTAAGCCACACCCCTAGCTTTTTGGTTCTTTATTTTTAAATGGCATGCTGTGGGGCTTCTCACTTTCCATAATTGTTTGAGCCAATTCCTATAATAAATTCCTTCTTATAGGTCAATGTGCAGTCATTTATCCCTTCTAAATAGGATCTGGTCTGGGGAATGTAACCTTAGCCAACTTTGTTGTTATGGGAACATCTCAGGATATATATTAAGAAGGCCACACATCATTCAGTGGCATAATCTTATGGGAAGTACCATTATGTATGAAGTCCTTTGTTAATTGAAATGTAGTTATGTGGTTCATGACTGTACATCCTCCTGGTTCAGTTTCTCTGGCAATCCCTGACTAGCAGAGTATCCTACAATAGTCAAATGATTCCTCTGACTCCCGTCCTCTGGTTTCTTTGGCTTCACCTGCATTTTACTGACCTCCTCCCCAACTTCAGCTGAGCCCTGATCCCTGCTTTCATTTTCATATCCTGGGCTCAATAACTTGCTTATGTGACCCTCCGAATGTCTGCCTGTTATGCAAATTCTGTCCATGTCACTGCTCCTAGATGGCTTTTGCAATCATAGTCCCTAAAGCTTGCTGAAGAACATAATTCTAACAATTTCCCCCTTTTCCTCTATCATCAGTCTTTCCTTGTATGCTGAAAATTTCTTAAATATAAAATAATTCATTGTTTCTATCATCCTAAAAGGAAAAAAAGTAAACCTCTCTTGACCCCTGTACTCCTGATCTCCTATTACTGTAAAATGTCTTAATTCTTTAACTCCTTTCCTCCTGCTCTTACTTGAATACTTATACCCCAATCAGGTCTTTGTCTTTACTATTCTTCTGAAGATATACTTGTCAGAGTCACCATTGATTTTCATGCTACTTAATAATTATTATTCTCAGTCTTCATCTTCCTTAGAAATCTCAATAGCACCTGACACAGTGACCACCCCTTTCCTTTTGAAGCTCTTTTTCTTCTTGGCTTCCAAGATAGCACACCTGGCTTTCCTCCTACCTATTTAAGTGCTTCTTCTAAGTCTTTTTTCCTCCTGGTTTCTCCCCTTTTCTCTGTCTTCTAGGGCTCTATTTTTCAGGGCTTAGCCTTTGAACTTCTTTATTTCTATCTAAAGTCACTCAAATATATAATCTAGTTCAGATTTAAGACTTCAAATACAGTAGTATCTCTGTATTGAGATCATCCAAATCATATATCCAGCCTGAATGTCTGCCTTGACCCAATCAAATCTATACTACTGCTTTATTGAGGTTTTCACTTGAATATCTCATAGGGATTTCAAATTTAACATTTCCAAAGCTAAGCTTTAGATCTTTCTCCAAACTAACTTTTCAAATTTTTCTTCATCGCAGTGAATATAACTTCATTTTTTAAATTCCTAGGCCTCAGTTTGTTTTTCTCTTACAATATGCACCTGATGGATCAGAAAATCCTGAAAAGTTCATCAGAAAATTAACTACTTTTCACTACCTTCATCAGATCTCACCTGTGTTATTCCAGTAACTTTCTAACTGGGGTTTTGATTCCTTCCTTATCTATCCCAGCCCCAGTCTATTCTTATCAGAGCAACCAGAGAGACACTGTAAATACACCATAGATCATACTGGTCTTCTGCTTATCACTGTTGTTGGCTTTCATCTCATTAGACTAGAATCCAAAGTCATCATGCTTACCTACAAGGATCTATATGATCTGGCTCTCCGTCACCTCTTTTCTCACCCTTGCTCTTTGCACTTTAGCCACATTGTCTCACTGATATTCTTGAACGCACCAGTGTTCCTCTTCCAGGTGTTGATCTTGCTGTTTCCTCTGCCTCACACACTATTTTCACAACTATGTATGTGGCTCATTCACTCATTTCCTTGAAATTTTTACTCTAATGCACCATCTCAGTGAAGCTTTCCCTGATCACCTGATGTACAATTGCAACCACTTCCCCTGATGTTTCTATCCCTAGCAAGATTGTTTTCTTCTTACCATGATCATTTTTTTTTTTTTGGTACCAGGGATCAAACTCAGGTCCTTGAGCTTGCGAGGCAGGTGCCAGAACCACTGAGCTAAATCCCTGGCCCCAACCATGATCATTTTTAACATACTACATTTTGTCTAGTTTATTCTGTCTTTGCCACCAGATTATAGGCTCTGGTGGTAAGATATATAGATGATTTGTCTACTGTTATATCTCCCATAGTGAAACCAATGTCTGACATATATCAAAAGCTCAATGAACATTTGTTGAAAGAGTGAATCAGTTATAGGATTTTGTCACCAAAGTTAACTTGAAATTCTGCTATTTAGAAGATTGTTTACGTTTTCCCTTAGAAACAATGCTATTAAAAGTAGGTAAGGCCTATATCATTTGCTAAATATTCATAGAAGCTGTACAGTATGTCTGTAACTAGGGGGTAGTTGAGGTGTCATACAATGTCTCTTAGCTGGCTGTTGCAATAAGATACATTTGGAAATAATTGATCACTATAACAACGTGCGACGGCTTTAAAAGAGGAAGTCCAGAATCCTCTGGAATTCAGAGGAAAGTCAGAGGAAGGAGTAATGATTTTGGAATTGGAATACATTTTACAGAGGAAGTAATATTTGAACTGGGTTAATAGAATGAATGAAAGTGAGAGAGAAAGAGAGAGAGGGAGAGAGAGAGAGGCAGACAGAGACAGAGAGTGGAATGGAGGGGGGGTGGAAGTAATAGCAAATCAGATAAAAGTGTATGGTATATTCATGGAAACGGGGACAAATTTTCTGTGGCTGGTATACTGGTGGGAGAAGCAGGTGAGTTGTAGTGGTGAAAAAATACTGTGACCATGTTTGGGACCTGAGATTTTTCCTGTTGGTGCTAAGAAAAGAGTTTGAATTGAATGGAGCCCTGAAGTCTAGTCAAGAAACAAAAGCTCATTCCTACTTAGAAAATTTTTCTTAGTATTTCATGGCTTTTTAATTAGGGTTTTCAAATTTTCTTTAGTTTCTAGGCATTTCCAAAATTAACTGGCTACCTCAAAGTTTAGATAGCTATCAGTCACTGAAATCATATACACTACTAAATGTATATTATACAGTACTAAATACACTGTGATAAATGATATTCTTAATTATTTTTTGTCTTCACAATGTCTTACACAATGTCTGGAAGTCCAAATTAAATTTACTAAATTTTACCTAAATGTTATCTTTATGATTTGCATGTACAACTGAGATAAATAAGTGCCACATTACCTTTCTAGACATGGCCACTCAATAAAGTCAAATCTGGTCTTTGGAAAGAGACTTGTGAGCTGGTTGAAAGTAGAGCAGATTTGCTTATCAAGAATGTAGGTGCCACAGTCCTGGGAGAGACAAGTACAGTAATAGGAAAGATGAGGGAATCGAGATTGAGAATTATCTTGATCTTGAATCCTGAAGGCCAGGTCTGTATAGGAAGAAAAGAGCTATATCTAGAGAAGTTAAATGTTTAGTTCCAAAATTCAATTATGTGAGCCAAGATGGAGAAGATCTGAGCTGGCAGCTAATAGAGGTTTTACATAGTTCCAGGTAGTTTCCTAAGGGTTCCCTCTTTGTTAAATCATCTAATTATTACAAGGTCCATGTAAGTTCAGGGAAATTATCCTTCCAGCCTATAGATGAAACAGCACCAAAATTTCTCCAACATCATATATTCACAAAGGGGCAGAGCTGTGATTTGAATCAGTGTTGGTTACTTCTATGCTATATTCCATGGCAACAATTCATATGAACAATTGTATTCTTTTTTTCTGTCAGAATTTTAGAACTTTAGGCTTTCTAGGGAACAGGTATCAGGCTGTTTAGTGATTTTCTGGGCAATGTTTGATAGATCTCAAAAAGCAAAGTGAGGGGCAGTAAGTTGGTGGGGAGCAAATGAGGCATGGTACAATCAAGCACACTTCCATTGGTTCTGTTTTCTCTGTTGGGGATCCAAGGGTGATTTGACAAGAAGAAAGAAATCATACATATTTTTTCAAAAGGTGAAAACCATTGATCATGTAATCTAAGTCCTTGTATGGCAGATAGTGATGTCATAGCCTGTGAAATGAGTGTGACATGAGCCAGTAATGGGGCTTCCCAATATGAAGCCATTCTTTGGTGGCATTAAAAAGGGACTAGTGCCTCACACACTAAGGATGAGTATTTCTTATTGCTGCACAGTTTGAGTATCATGCTTAATTTGGGGACCACATTTTAAATAAGCTACAAAGTAGACACAAGGAAGGTAGTTGGGATGTTGTAGGGTCTGGACATTGTTTATATAGAGAATGACTAAATTGATTAAGGGTGTACATCTTGAAATGGAAATTTAATAAAGAAATTTAACAATTGTTTTCAAATATGAAGGACCATTATGTCTAAGACAGAAAGATCTGGGCTCAAGACGAACAGAAAAGAGTGGTCTAACAAGAGAATGTCAAAATGAAAAAGACATTTTTTTGTAGAAGTGTGATCACTGTCATCACATATATTCAAGCCACATTGTGAGCATTGTTGGGATGCCATAGAAGTGTTCCTACAGTGGTTGGGAGATTTGACTAGCTGGTTTCTAGGCTCCTTTAAACTCTGGTAATGTATTATTCTAGCAGGTTTTCAGTCCAAAGGACAACTTATTGAATCTTTACACTCCATTTAGTGTTACAAATACTATTTTAGATTATATTCTTTATCCAAGGTCACTTACTATCACCCTTTATATAAATCAATAGATGATATGGTTGTAGCTATTCTCAGCAGAACCAACAATATATCAATTCTAAACATAGAATATATATTAGATTTGGTTCACAGATCAGAGAGTTTTAAAACTAAGAGCGAGGTGATTTTTCAAGTTTGTCTGGTCAAATCCTTTGTTTGTACAGATGACAAAATTGAGGTTAAGAGGTACTACATCTGTCCTACCTTACCTAGCTCCTTATAAAGGGATAAAAACTGTCTTTCCATTTTTGACTCAGCCCTGTTCATTCTAGAGCTAACAAGAACATGGGGAAGACACCTAGTAGCAATCTTTTACTCATGTGGAGAGGCTTAGAATTTGATGAGTAATGTTAAATACAGTTAATTAAGAACCAACTCTGAACCAAGCACTGTTATGAGTGTTTTGCAAACAATATGAAACTTAATTGTGTGGGGATGACTACTTGGTTTAGGAAGTTTCCTTGTAGTTCTGCTTTAAGATTTTTATTTGAATGCATGTTGATTTTTTGGATTTAATTGAGATGATCATGTGGCTTTTCTCTTTTAAACTGTCATGTGGTGATTAAATTATAATAGAAACTAAAGCTAAGACCATCTTTGTAGTGCTAAAATAAACACAATTTGGTAAATATATTATAAAATATAATGTAGTTAAAATATATATATGTCATGTTAATATACAGTACTTATATTTTCTTTTTTTACTAATTTTGCAAATATATTTGTCAATTAAATTCATCTTCCGTTTTTTTCTTTTATTTTGTACATGTTGTGTTCAGAATTAAGTGTAGTAGTACCCACAAAATGAGCTGAGAATCTACTGTGTTCCAGAATTTGCAGGGATTTGGGATATAGCACAGAATCAAACAGATACAAATACTTACTCTTATAACCTTACATATTGTTCTTTAAATATTTCTTAGAATTCGTATATAAAACAATTTGAGAATGGTATTTTCTCTGTGGAACATTTAAAATTTGAAGGCCCAATATCTTTTATAGTTCTTGTTTTCTTAAAAATATTTTAAAAGCCAGTTCTGAAAATGTGTATTTATTAGGAATTTATCAATTTTCTCTACACTTTAGAATACATTCAGAATAATCTATATTTTTTACTCCACTTCTGTATTAGGAATTGTGTCACTTTTTAATTTCAAATATTATGTTCTGTCTTTTAATAGTTTCTACCTTGTCTTGATTTTTGAATTTTCATTTTGTGCATTTTTTTGTATAAGGAACATATTTACAGAGCTAAAATACAGGAGATAGAAAATGATATAAAGCAAAAAATCTCAACTTGCCTTCTTTCTACTATATTGTCCTCTAATAAATAATATTATAACTTTTTCCTGTATGTTTCTAGATATGAAGGTACAATATATAAATAAACATCAGGTTATGTAAATAGGTAGTCTTAAATTTTCCCAAATGATAGCAAACTCTACATAGCTTTATTCTCCTTACCTTTTGCACTTAATAGTATATGGAGATTTTTCTCTATCAGGAAATTATGAGTTTCTTCATTCATTTTTATGGATGTAAAATATAATCCCATATAAATATATGTAATTTATTTTAGTATTTTTTTATTGAAGAACATGAGATTATATCCCAATTTTTGCTGCTATAAACAACACTGGAACAAATAACTTTATATATGAATCACTTTACACATGTTCAGCAGTGAAATTATTGGATCTTTTGGTACAGAGAATATATTCATTTTTATTCACTTGGGGTAGGCCAAATGTCCGCATGTTATAATACTCAAAAGGGAGGAAAAAAAAGAGTTTTTCTTATATCCCTTTTCACCAAGTTCCCTTTTCCAGAGGCAACTAACTTTTATCTTCTCAGAGATAGTCTGTGCATATATAAAATACATACTTAAATAGAATAATTTATCTTATATTTTGGACTAAGTTCCAGTCTGTGGATGTCAGAAAGTTTCTGCTAATTTTTTTGGTAAAAAGAGAATCAGCAGGCTTAGCAAATCTGCTTCTTTTACAATATGCCTTTTCTTGTCACAGTTTTTGGACTTAGCCTACAAGTTCCTTTGTAGACTTCATTAGCATGAATAAGGTCTCTCCCTTGACTGTTATTATGCCTATCTGTGCTTCTGAGGGGGATGGGGAGGATATTTTATGGGATTTTGAGCTTTTCTTTGTCCTACTATTTTAAAAATTCAATTTGGATAGTTTGCCATTTACCCTGCCTTGGAGAAATCATTCCGGAACCCCCATTCTGCATTACTTTAGGCCTAGGGTAACTTTCTTTTACTTGAAACTTTAATTTTTTTATGTGTCATACTTTTCCATTTCATTTTACTTCCTAGTTTTGGTGGGACCCATTTTTTGGTAGTTTTCTCAGAAAAGGTGTGTGGCAGGAAAACCTTTTAGATTATCTGTGTCTGATGGGTAGTTTTAAATTTTCCCAAATGATAGTAAACTATACATAGCTTTATTCTCCTTACCTTTTGTACTTAATAGTATATGGAGATTTTTTTCTCTATCAGGAAGGAAATTATGGATCTCTTCATTCATTTTTATGATGCTTTCATTTTTATGGATGCAAAATATAATATTATGGATAATAAAATATATTCTTTCTTGTCAAGAAATTGATATTTGGTTACTATATAAATCTAATTTATAAAATATTTTACTGCAAAATTTTGAAGTTATTACCTAATCATTTGTTAGTTTTCCATGGTGGTATAGCTATATCTGAAGTCATGATTCTTGATCCTATCTATGCCTTCTGTTTTTTATTCTGGAGGTTTTAGGATCTATTTTTATCCTGAACAGTTTTTAATTTTACAATAATGTTCCGTAGAATGTACTTGTACTTTCATCCCTTCTGAAGAACCCTGTCATCTTGAAAAATCATGCCTTTCATTAGTAAAAAAATCCTTGAATTATTTCATTGATAATTTTCTCCTAATTTTTAAAAATTGTCTTCTATTTTTGGATTCTAGTCATATTGAAATGATCCTGTAAGTTGACTCTTTTTTCTATTCTGATAAGTTTATCACCATTTTACCTTATGGGAAAGTCCTATACCATAATTTGGCAATCCTCTTTCTTGATTTTTAAATTTCTGCTGTTGTACAATTAATTTTGTTCTCTATGTGTTCATTTTATTCTAGCATTATATTATCTTCCATCAAAGTGTTATGTCCTGTGAGGGGTGGGGGCCATGGGTCCCCTGTAATGACCCTCCACGTTTCTTCAGGTCCTTGACCTCACTCCGGAGAGGAATGAAGAAGGCTCTTAAAGGAACATGGGGGAGCCAAGACTGGTATGGTTCAAAGCAGAAGTTCATTTAAAGTGTGGCAAATGCAGAGAAAGCAAAAGAGCTATCTTACTTAGCAGCAGAGTGAGCTAGAAAATAGGGGGCATCCTGCTGGGTATGCCTAGTGATTTTGCAGTGTACTTCATATTTAAGGGGTAGGATGGTTTCTAAAAATAACTGTTTCACTGATTACTGTGGTCTAGTCCAATCAGGTCTTAGCCTTTGTTTCTGGGAAGGGTATAAGGTCAGTTGGGGATTTCTTAAGAATGCAGAAGTGTGAGTAACATTTTCATAAGGAAGTCTGAGTAACATTTTCATAAAGTTATGGCAGGGTACATTTGTTGAGCACACGGTACATGATAAGCATGTAATGATTTTACAGTCGTCAGCCACAGATAAGCATATGATGATTTTACAATGGTAGTTATCTGAGTTTTGTCCTGGGTTTTTTTTTTTTTTTTTTTGCAGTCTTATGTTATTCCTCTTTGCATCACCTAGCAACTGCTGGATTTTATTCTCGTAGTCCTTTACTATTTTTAAGAAATTTTTCTTTTCCTGGTCACTGATTGCAATCCTGTCTTCTATATCTGAAATTCTTCCTCACATTGGCTCCTTCTGCTGTGTAAACTTTCAATGGAGTTTTTAATACCCTGGAAATCTGTTTGCATTTGTTTTATGGATTCCATTTGTTTCCTATATTGGGATTCCATCATATTCCTCAGCTCCTCTGTATTTTAAATCTCTGTCTGCTCTAGATTTATTAATCATGTCTTGCACTATGGACACAATCTCTGTTGTTATCTGAAAAATTATTTCTGATTTCATTTTTTCCAGATCCTCTTTTTTTGCCAGTTCAGGGAGTCCAGATGGTTGAGTATCAGAGTGTTCTATCTCATTGCCCTTTGCAGTTGCCTTAGGTGATCTGGAAGTCTGGTTTTGAGATTTGTTTACATGTTTTCTCATTTCAACAGTAGCAGCCTGCTGCACCTTAGTTGAGGTGACTTTTTGCTCACCCAGTGGTCTTCAATTCTCAACAAGCCACCAAGAGGCCTTTTCTCTGCTGCTCATCCCTACAGCATTTTTGGGGTTCAGAATGGTGGTCTTCTGGATCCCTGTGCTGCCCTGTTGTCCAGTCTGAGTTTTGGCTGGGGCCTGTGAACACTTGGGATGGTATCTGGACATGCCTGTACCTAGGGCCTGCCCCCTTGCATAGCTGTTGTCTGAGAGGGCCTTTATCTGGGGGCTGTTCACCCAAGTCACTTGTGTTTGCATGGGCTTCTTGCTGAGGTCTGCGTAAACTTAGAAATGGTATCAGGTCAGGCCTCTGGCTGTTGCTTGTGCACCTGTGAAGCTCTTTTCCAGGTAGGCCTTTTGTTAGGCCTGTGAATCCAAGCTGCTGGGGTGAGGGTGTGGTGCTAGCTAGGACCTGCCCACAACTGTGGTGCTCTGGTCCCTGCTGGCTTCTCACTGTGCTCTGAGTGCACTTACTGATGGTATGGAGTGGGCCTCTGGCTGTTGCTTGTGCACCTGTGCAGTTCTTTTCCAGGTGGGCCTTTGGCTGGGACTGTGGGTCCGAGTTGCTGGGTTTGAGGTGGAAAATCTTATTTTCTTGTTTTTTACTTGGTAGTCTGAGACATTAGAAAATTACATTAGATGTTTCATCATTAATGCATATTCAATTTTGAGTCATTGATTAAAGTCATCTTCTGATACATGGCTTTATATACTGACATGTACCTCTTCAAGGTTTTATATTTTATTTTATTTCATTTTGTTTTTTGTCCATTCCCTGGAAGCTGGTTTCTTAATTAAGAAGATGCATTCTTATGTGGTCTACAGCAATCCCTTGTAAGATAAGAATGCTATTATCTTACCTTCTTTAGAAGTTTCTAAAAGTGCTTTTTTTGTTAAAAAACAAAAAAAAGAAAAGAAAATCCCAGACTTCTAGATGTCTTATGTGCATTATGTTTTTGTGCACCAAAATTTCCTTTTATTTAATTTCTTCTTGAGACTTGATATACAGTTGAGTGCTATGGCTTTAAAAACTGCAATGTTTCTCTCCAAGGATTTTGATTAAAAGTGAAGCTCCCTCACATTTTCTTCCTAGTCCTGAAATATGAATCCAGTGGATGCCTAGCAGAGATCTCTCTTTATCCATATAGAAATAGTTTGTCATGACAACTTCCGGCAAAGATCATCTGACTAATGGTCTGTAGTGGACTTTATCTGTCATTTAATATGAATGAAAGGTTTAAATGGATTTAATAGAGTCCAGGTTTCAAAGTTAGTGTCAGTTGGGAGAGCTGGAAACCTCACTCCATGGCATGTTGGAATGGCAGTAGCATCACTGACTTTTTTCTCTTCCCACAGTCACTGTTCACACCAGGATGAGTGTACCAGAAGGTCAAAGGGAGAAAGAATTAGGTACTAGTAGCCAGGAATATTTTATGCCTTTCCAGAGTAGCTAAGCAGGCTTGGATTGCTGTTCCTGGCACTGAGACTTAGCAGGTGCAAACAGAGGAAAGTATGGGATTTGTCCTGAGAATGACACAGGGTACTGGCACAGACAGATTTAGAAGGCTAGTGGTTCTGATGGGCCCTGGCAGTTTGTCTTGCCAGGTCTCCCTGGAGAAGGTGAAAACCCTGCACATTCTCTAGAACTGGCACAGAAGAGATATGCAGTCTCTTCTGCTTCCTTCAGGTTTCTGAGTGGGCCACTCACTCTTCTATTTTAAAAGTTCATGTGTTTAACTCATGAATCTCTCCTATTCAAGCATTTTCCACCAATTTGACAGTACATATGGGATAATCACAGCTGCAGAAAAAGGTAGGCCAGTTGGCTCTTCCTTGGACTTGGGCTGGGAGGCCACGGTCAGGCCAATTTGAACATAAACTGGGAGGACCTCCCAACTGGAATAGACCCAATGACTTCTGTGACTTCTAGTTTGTTTACTGTGGGTCTTGTCCAACATTTCTGGTCCTCTGGTTGTTACAGATGCAAGTGGCTCTCAATGACCCTGACTCAGAGTCAGGTTTAGTCCTGGGGGGAATTAAGTGAAAGTGAGATCAGCAATATCCTGTTTTCCCTGAAATACACACAGGGGTGAAGGCTGGACCAGCTGTCTAAGACATCCCCTGAAATCTCCAGTGCAGCTGGATTTTCTCCTGCTTTGTGGAAACCCAGCATATCATTATTAGATCACACTGTTCCATGCCATGTGACAACCATACTGTGGGGCAAATAATACAGTAAAGAAGAATGGAAAAGGAACTGCATTTTCTTTGCTTTCATTCTCTTCGCAAGAAGGCTGCAAGTGTTATGCTAAAATCTGCCTATTAATTTGGGTATAAATAGCCTGCTTTTTCTAATCCAGATGCAGCCATGCACCCTGCTGTATAGGGTTGGTGATTCTCTGTTGTGTCTTGGGAGTAATAAGAAGATTCTGTGGAAAAGAATGCAGGCAAATCAGCCCAGCTGAGATTACATAAAAAGAGAAAGAAAATTGGAGAAAGTATGTAATAAACCTCAATATCTAGTTGAATCTGATTTTTAACAAAAGGCTCTTGCATTTAGCTCAATGACTTCAGTTATTCAGATAGCAGCTAAATGCAATTTATTCAAACTTTTCTAGCCCTAGGCAGAAACCATTTCAGTGGGCAAGGTAATTCCTCTGGAAAGGCATAGGCTGCTAAAATCAGAGGATTATGGTTGGATTTCAGCTCCTTGGTGATTTGTACTTAGAACTTCAGAGGCTTTGGCCCTGCTAATGAGTAGCTGGGGTGTCTTATAGGGAGGTTTCACTTCCTAGATCTAGAGAGAGGCCTCTTGTCTTGAAAGATCTGGTGGATTTTTAATTCATTCTTATATTTTTACTATGGCACAGGTCCTGTATTCTTGGATTGCACAGCCTGCCAATTTATTTTGTACTTATCTTAACCCCTGCTTTGCTTTTCTGATGCTCTTTTACTCCTGCCGTTAAATATTTTGACCTTATAGAGAAGCATTTCCCAAACTTGTTCTCATCAGATCTATGAGATACTATATCATGAAGGGCTTTGTGGTCAATTTAGATTGAGAAATGATGCATCTTACACCTCCCTTGAAAATTTGTAAGACACTTTTTTAATAGGCACAAAGGAAAGTCATTTATATTCATTTAAATGAGTATATGTGTATTTATTTGTCCAATGCCAAAGTGTCTGTTAATCTTGTAGGAATTGCTGGGTTTTAGAATTTGCATTTCTACTGTAACATTACAAACTACAAACTCTGTTTAGCCCACAATACATGCAAGTTATGGGGAAATAGCCATGGATCATCAAACCCTCTGAAAATACTTAATTTGAAGGCAAATGACAAACGCTGGCTAATCATGTAAACATAAATGAGTGGGATCAAATGTTCAGTAAAGCATAGACTTGGTAGAAAAAGCTGAAGCAGCTGCTGTCCATTATGGAGTGGTGCTGAAATAGAATACCCTTGGTGCTGTTAAAAATGGATCCCTGAAATAGTCTTTAAATAGCAACTGCTCAGAGAGTGTTGCACAGATGCCTAATGCAAACCTTCTGCAGTACAACTGCACAAGAAACAATATGGAAAGGAAACCTAATGGACAGGAAATTAACAGAAGTAAGGTTTGATTTCACTGCTCCCACTAATTGGATGTGTGAGCCTAGGCTAGCCATTTAATCTCCCCTTGCCTTATTTGTCAAATAAGATAATTGGATGGGATACAAGTTCATTCCACGTTCTAAAAGTAATATTTCATAATTACTTTCCAAGTAGATTTGTATGTGAACCCAGGAGAAATCAAACTGATGCATATTTGCCCCAGGGTCTTGGGCTTCTCTGGTTTTCCTTTTAATACTTGGGAGAGGATATGTTTCAGAACCATATGTGTTGTATTAATAGGTCAGAGTGTTGTTTCCCATGTCAGTAACAAATGACAAGTTTGAGAAAGAAGAGAGTCCTGGAGACAGAAATATTAAAGGATCTTGGAAATTTCCATTACTTGTATTTAGAAGAAGTTTCTCTTCCCAAGGAGGCAGATTTTATTCATATTCTCAGCAAACCTTTAATTAATAAGCACCTAAGTATCTGAGGCTCTGTTGTAGGCATTTAGGAATGTGTTCTTATGGAGGGGAGACAGAAAGGACAAAATTTCTTACTATAATAGCTTTCATATTTTAGTGGAGGAAGGCAGATGATAAACAGTGAAACTAATAAATAAGCAAAGTATATAGCAACAAGCAAATTATATAGTGTGTTAGATGATAAATACTATGGACAAGGGCAAAGGGCACAGAGAACTATAATGCTAAATAGTTACTATGTGCCTCAGTGAGAAAGGGACCTTTGAGCAAAGATCTGAAGGCGATGAAGGAAAAAACCACATGCTTGTCTGGAGGGAGAAGGATGCAGGCAACAGAAACATCCAAAGCAGAGGAAGCATGTACCTGACAGATTCAGGAACACCAAGTGAGCTTGTGACACCAGAGTGGTATGAGTAAGCAGGTGTGGTGCAAAAGGGGAGCCTTGGCTGCTTTGCCCAGCTAGAACAAAGGCCATCAAACTTACTTAGAGCAACTTTGATGCCCAGCAACAGCACAGCCTGACTTTAGACTTCTTTTCCTTGTGAAAAGCCTTCTATAAGACTCCCCGACTGGCCTGAGATATCCAGTTACCACCTGCACATCAGAATACCCTCTCCCCCACCAATAAAGCATTCAGCCTTTGAATCTGTAACAGCTTCCCCTATAATTTATGCATTCTATGGTGAGTTTAAATGCTGACTCTGTCATTATCTAAGTTTATTACCATTTCCATTTGCATATGTTTGATGGGGTGGGGGTGGGAGGAAACCTCTGGATAGGTTCCAGCTTGGAAGTCTGCATGTCTCTCCTTGCCCTTACTTCCTCCCATCCCTCTACCTTCCTTAGGACTTGGGACAAGGCCAACAGCATGTATAGCTATAAAATAGCTAATGGTCTCAGTAGCCTCATTGCCTCTTCTATGTCTGTCTACTTCCTTGTCCCTACCATGCATCTCTAACAGCCTCCCTCTCTAATCCTCTGAACTAGTTTTCAACCAAGAACTGATAGATTTGCTCAAATCAATATAACTAATCATCATTTCCTGCAGGGTTGGGTTCTGCTTTTTGATGTGGGATATAGGGATGTTGAGGAGAATTCTTAGTATTTTGGAATCCTGAAAAATATTAACAATGTTAGGTAGCTACCTATTCAGAAAGTCAACCCTGGACTCTGCTGTTCACTTATTCCCCAACCCAGCTATACTTGCTTTCTGAAAATCACCTTTCTGCACAGGAATGTACTGCATTTTATTGGGGAAAACTTTCTGTAGACAGTAGACTACACAGTGACCTGTACGTACAGGCCTCTGTCTTGCTACTGGGAGTCAGGAAGCACTCCAAGCTACAATGGAGGGTGTCAAGAATTGTTGCCCAATGGCCAGGAACTTAGTTTATTCCACAAAACTGTGTTTTCCATGCTCCTTGAATTTTAAAATAGTGTACACAGGTGCCCTGTTTGATTAAATTTCAACCCTCATAATGATTTATTGCCCCATCTGATAACATCCAGATCACTTTGCTGCTTGCCCTTGTCTGCTGAGCTGCAGTCTATTACTGGGGAGACACAGCTAGATATTTTAAGAATTTAGAGTGAACAAACATGTCTGTCTCTACTTTCTCTCCTAAATGTAATACAGTCAACCATGAGCCTAATGTATATTTCGTTGAAAAGGGCACTTCCAGCTTACAGAGAATAGTAAATGGAAAGGAGAAATCACAATTATAAGAGGTGCAAAATCCTGGAAAAGCTAAACTAACAAAAAATTTTATGACTCATTTATGATCTTGTCCCCATATTATTGTCATCACTACTACCATCATTGGCATCACCATAAGTTAATACAAAAACAACTAGTAATCAAATATTATTTTGTCAGTTACTCTGACAGGTATTTTATTAGAATAGACTATCTCATCTATCATCAGAATGCAATTATGCCCATGTTACAAATTTAAAAACCACAGATTTTGAGAGATTTAGAAACTTGCCCAAGGTCCAAGCCAACCAAGAGCCAAAAGTCTATATAATTAAAAAAAGATAAGTGCTTATAATTGGTATGTATAGTAAAGGTAGATTTCTAGTTAGTAATTTACCTTAAACAAGATTTTAAAGGCATCTTTTCTAGCAGAATAGCTACCAATGCCAGGGGAGGACTCCAGCTACATCAAGGATAGAAATGATGATCTCAATGTCAGCCCAGGGACTTCAGAACTTCAAGTACATTGCCCACTGCAACATGGTACAGGAGTTTCCAAGGAAAACACAAAACAGTCATGCACTGGATGGAACACTTTTTCACACAGAGAAGAGACCTTGGGATCATCTCCAATAGCCCCTTGTTAGTATGTCCCCGGGGAACAGATACAGAACAATTAGGTCATGCACACTTATCTTGGGGTGCAATAGAAAGACAAGATCCCTCCCCTGTGTTGACTGAAATACACTGAAAAAGGGAGTGAACCGGAGAGCCAGTGACTTACATGTTTAGTGGAACAAAGGAAAATTCACTGACCTGGAAACAGGTAAAGATAGTCCGCATCAGACGATAAGCTCCTTTAGTCTGTGTGGGCTTTTTATCTCCTGGGAGGAAGGGTTCCAGCCCCAAGGTCCATTCTTATTCAGCCCAATGGGAGTTGAAAGACTACATGCAGAAGACAGCCCTTTCCAGTACTCATTTAAGGAGCAAGCTTTCCTGGTGCCTTAAGATAGGGTTTTGCCACAGGTTAACTATTTAAGAACATATCTGCTGCTCGAATAAGAAATGTCTACATCACACTTAGTCTGACCTATCCTCTGCTTTGTTGGGACTTTTTCTCTGTCTTTTGTACCCAACAGTGACATATGACTGGCTGCTAGGTGCCTATGAACAAAGAATGTACAGACTTCTTTGAAATGACTCTAAAACTCCTATGAGAGGCCTTCCTATCACTAAGAACAGTGCTCCTTGCTCGAAGCCAGGAATGTATATTGTTTCTAATTCCATTAATAATACTATTAATATTATTAATAATATGTGCTATGACTTGCATAGACCTTACAGCCCTTAACTCTTTGATCTAAACCTTTAACATTTACTGAGCTGTTTAGTCTTCCCAGTAACCCCACATGGTAGGTACCATTAGTTTCCCCATTATACAGATGAAGAACAGAGGCATAGAGAGATCAGTACCTTGCTCAAGGTCATCCAGCTAGTAAGTGGGAGCGCCAGGGTATGCACCAGGGACTTGGGTGCCAGCATCCCCTTCTTTGGTCATTGATCTTACCTGTTCACATGGTGCTTACTAATTAGGCTGTAACTGCAAAGGTAAGATGTGAATCTTTTATATATCTTTGTCTTCAGCTCTGGGCACATTGCCTGGCACCCAGCAGGCACTCAAAATTATTTAGCACAGGAGCAGGTGGTCTCTGGGGAGTGACTGAGGGTCAGTCATGGTTAGATCACCCAGGTTTGCCTCTTTGCTTCTGGAAAGGCGGGGGGTGGTGGTGGTTGCAGAACAGCCTCACCTAACCCACTTTATCCTGATGGGCTGGATTCTTTGACACCATGCCTGCTTTCAGAAGATGAAGGCATTTCTGGGCTTCTAACCTCCATTCTCTTGGCTTCAGGAAACTGGCCCAGGATTTTCTCCACTTGAGTTGCACGTATTTCATTCTCCTCTGTGGTCTTTGTCAGTATCTCCACTGTGGCACCTGCCATCCTTCCTCACAAAAGAGTGCGTGTGTGTGTGTGTGTGTGTGTGTGTGTGTGTGTGTGTCTTCCCCTCCCCGTACCCTGACAGTGGGCTTCTTGAGAGAATGACCTTGTATCAATCAATTTGTACTCAATACCTAGCACAGAGTCTGGCCCACCATAGCCCCTCAGACCTTGCTTCTGAAATGAAAAGATGCTTGGCCTTTGCCAGATCTGTGGTGCAGGCAGGCAAAAAGCACAGGCATGAAGTAATCAGCATTCAAACAACAAACAAACAACAACAAAAATCACAGGTTGGTCCAAAGAACTAAGAATTCTTTAGAACTTGTTTCTCATCCTCTTTTTTTCTCATTTTTCTTCTAGCTCTTGTCACTTGGCAAATGGTACAAATACTTCTCTCAGGATTGGCTAAGGGAGGCTGAAAATATGGCTGGGCCAGATTGGGGGTAGGGAGTTGCAGGAAATGTAAAACAATAAAGATGATTTAATTTATATCTGATTGCAGCAACCAGCTGGCTATGCCATCAATTATTATACTCTAGAGGTTATTAAAGAGCAGCTCTGTCATAGGCACCTTATTAGCTAGGGATTTATGGAGCATAAGCCACAGGAGGGAATATTGATATTTCACTTACAATACCACCCATGGATGTCTGGCTTGTCTGTCTCTCAGCCCTATCTCTTGTCATGTGTCCTCATTCTTAGGCCCTATTGCCTCAGGTTCAACTCCAAGAATGTTTTGCTTTTAAAGTATACATAAGGGTATATAATTTTATACAGTTGTGCTTTGATCTGCTTTGAGTCTGACTTAACAGTTGTGGCTGTAATATTCCTGCTATTCTGGCACAAAGTATTCTGGGTTGATTCAAATACTTCTAGAGTTTTCTGTGGTATAAACCACCTCCTTTGATAGAGTCTCTCATTTCAGTCAACTTTTTAAATGAAAAGCTTGGCACTGGATTTCACAATAGCTAAGATCTCCTGTTGCAGCATGAGCCCTGGAATCTTGAGTCTTTAGTTTCTTTGGTCTATGCTCCACCTTCTCTCCTTTGAGATGCCATTGCAACTAGATCCCAGACCTCCCACAGGAAATCTCCCAGTTCCTTCACCCTGATCTCTGGACTTAATGCAAATGAGTAAGTTTCTCCTGGATAACTTGACATTAAAAGCACATTTCTTTTTAACACAATTGGATGCCTTACACATTCCTTGAAGCAATTTATTCCTAATTATAACCAATTATTATGTGTGATGCCAGGAAATAAAAAAAAACAAATTGAAGTTTTAAATTTAAAACTTGTGCAGAAGAAAATAATGATATAGAGCAATCATGTCAATTTTTCCTTTGAAGATAACATTTTTAAAGAACTAAAAGACTTTCCACATTTTGTTCCCTTCAAGTCCCAAAGTGACAACATAGTCAGGAAGAGATGACACAAGAAAAGTAGCAATGTAGTTATTTACCCAGAAATGCAGAGTTAGGTGTTATTAATGAGCAGGTAGATCACATCTGGCATTTTACAAAGTGACTTACAATCACCTAAGCACATGTGCATGCACACGTGTGTAGAGAAACCACATGGGGACAGGAATGAAGGAAGAGGACAGAACTGGGTCTCTTCCTTTGGGGAAGATTCTACTGTAAATAGTACCTGGGTGAGAATGGAATGAGAAAAGTATGAGCATGAAGGGGTGGGGAAATAAGGAATTAAACGCACACATTCTGACAAATAGCCAGGCTAGGGTTATATGCATACATACAAATGAAATCAGTTTACACATGAATATGCACTTGTGTCTTTTTTCAGCTCCTGGATGAGTCTAGATCGTCTCTGAGGCTTGATCTTAAGGTTGAGGGGGTCAGCCTGTGTATGGGAATAATATCCAAAGCATCATTGCACATGGGAGCATTACATTTTAACACCACCAGGTGGTTGTTCAGCTTCATGATATCACAAACAGCAGCCAGACTGGGTGGGTGGTAGATTTGGGTCTGTATTAATGACTCTGGAGAGTCTGGGTGTGTTCCTTTCACAAAACATGTGTCAAATCCTGTTAAAGCTGAAAGGTACCTACAGACTGTAGAGCAACCCTCTCTTTGAAGAGGGAACCTGGATCAGAGAGGGGCCATATCTGCTACAGGACCCATAACTTCTCAGTGGCTGGAGTCACACTTGCCCTCCCAGAGCTGTGCATACCATCGCATGACACCTGCTAAGCTTGCGGGGTACCCAGCTGGCAGTGCTGATACTGTATTGAGATAGAGGGGATGGTGAGTGAGCACCACCCTCTATCAATCTCTCCCCATTGGAAGTGGCTGGAAGTGCTTTGTGGTCAAGATTATCATCCCTGCACATCTTCATCTGATTTCAGAGCCATCAGGGGTACTGCTCTCCAACAGATCAGGAGCTTTACTGTTTGGACATTGTGTGCAGAATACATTGTACAGCTCCCAAAGTCTCATTCATTCGGGAAATACGCACTGAGTGTCTACCAAGTGCCTAGCCCCATTGTGCATTGGAAATGGAGCAGGAAATGAAACCAAGTCCCCACACTGGGTGATCTTGTTTTCTGTCAGAGAGTTGGAATCCATGGTAACCACTGGTTGGAGATGAGGTGCAGCTTCTGTACTTGGGAGGTGCTGCTCCTCTGGCTCACCATGGCTCCAGGCATCCACTCCAGATGTGGTGCATCCTAACCCTACCGACTTCTCTTATCCCAGCTCCTTGCCTAGCCTGTCAGATTCTGTGTCTGAACCACCTCAGCTTCAGCTTTACCATCTAACAGTAAGAACCCGCAGGCTCTCCAGAGTGAGAACAAGCATGATTTCAGGCTTCCAAACCCATGCAGGCAGCTCGAGCTGCCGGTGCTTAGAGGATATAATAAATTGGGTGTCATGATTAGGACAGACGTGTGAGGAGATGTATTCAGAGGAAGCAGTGAATACTGCAGGGCACCGCTGAGGAACATCAGAGGTGGGGAGGTTGGGGGAGGAGAAAGGGTAAGTTTAATCTGAGAGAGTGATTATGGAATCTAATTAGCTTCTCATTTTCATTTGGAGAAAGAACATTCAATTCACTTAACGCCACTCCACAGGTCTTTCTACTCTCATCTGTACCCAGGGGAAAACAAATTCTAGTGTATTAAGGCATTTGGACAGTGGCACATCCCAGCAGAGAGAGCATGTGGCTGTAGGAGAGTGGCCTGGGTCCCAGGCTTGGCTCTGTCTCCAAGAGCCCTGTGATCCTGGGCACATTGCCTTGGCCCTTTGGGGGACCCTGGGCTCATCTGCTAAAACGCAAAAATTAAACATTACTTTAAAATCTTCTTTAACTCTAAACTACTGGATTTATTTTTAATATGTATCCATACTATGACTTAATAAGATATTCAGATACAATTTTGGAATTACCACAGCTCTGCCAAATAAGACTTTGAGCTTTACAATCAGACAACCCTAAATTCTAATGATGATTCTACCCACTTACCTTTGGGCCATTTACTTAATCTTTCTAATCTTCAATATATAAAACCAAGACAATAATAATAGCATTTGTTTTATAGAGTTGCTTGTGGGTTAAATGGGCTAATGTATTCAAAGTACTTTGCATAGCATTTGGGACATAATAAGACTCAATAAATATCTGGCATTATTTTCTTGTGGTCTTGTGTAATGTAAAGATTTAGAATAAGTTAGATATTTTACCTAACTTTTTAAAAAAAAAATGTATTGTGGGGGTGGTCTCTCTCTCCCTCTTTTTTTAATTGCTTGCATGACATGCCAGGAGAAGTTTAATGGTGGGAAGCTAAGTAATGGAGTGAGACTAAAATAGCTCCATGGAAATAAAGCATTTAATGTGGGAATAAATGAAGTTGCCACCCAGAACTAAGAGTGAGAGTCCTGGCTGGGCTGTTATTAATGAATACGATGGTCAAGATTTATAAGGATATTTTAAGGAGTAACAGCACTGCATGAAGTCCTGGGTTTTATGACTGGGCTGATGTAAAAGTAAGATCAATGGGAAATCCATTAGGTCAAGATTTAATGAGTGGAATGAGGCTTCCCCAGCATTGAGGCTGTGTGCATGATGGTCAGGCCACCAAGGATGGTTTCTCTAGGAAGAGCTATGAAGACATGGAAAAAATTGTTAAGCACTTGGAGACAGAGGAGAAGAAATGATGGCCCACATTTATTTCCCTTTGTTAGAAAATGCAGAAAAGGGATGTTAAGCCTAACTGTTTTCAGAATGCCTTCTGGAGCCACAGCTAGCAGGCAGGAAGAGATGTCCTTCCCATGGAAGGCTTTTCCAGGACTGGCTGAGCATGGTGTACATCTCACTGCCAGGACCTTGGTCACCTTTGGGGATGCATGTGCTAGATATCAGAGGTGGGAGATGAGCAAACTGCAAGACTCTGCAGGTGGTTTTAATTATTGACCATGACATCTAGTATTTGTCCAAAGTACATTCCAGGTGGCATATTTGTAGCCTGAAACATGCTGGAATTTGCTTTGTGACTTGCCTTGTTTTCATCATCATCAGAGGGAGGTGGCTCATGCTGTCCTCCTAAGAGCTCTGCTATATAGTCGAATTTGGGGGTAATAACCTCATATATGCATTCATTTTCCTCTTTGCTTTGTGTTTAAAGAGCACAGATGGACCAGCTCATGGCTGACTGAGTCTTCCCTGTACTTTACTTCTGAGTGCAGTAGGCCAGGGAGATATCTAACTTGGCTCCCTTGTGGGGAAAGTGATTATCCATCTTCCCTTGTCCATGTTTAATGTTTTTATTTTTAACCATATCAGGCTTGTTCACATTATTCCTTTTACTTGGATGTCCCTCTCCTAGGAGCCTAGTTTAGCTCCCTTGCAGGTCCACTCCTGGTTCAGCAGTAACCTTAACTGTATATAAACCTGGTGCAGTTTGTTCTCATTATTCAGACATTTAAGACCTACCTGCATCACCCACTTTCCCTTGCTTGTGCTTTTTGTAGACACTTGATCCTTTCTGATTTCCTGATTTACCCATTCTCCAATCCTTCTTCTTTCAAATACTTTGATAACTATTTATACACTACTTCCAAATTTCAACTACACATCTTTAGCTTTGTTTTCTGGATGTAATTATATTTCTTCTTCTTAGTGATGGCTTACTTTAGGAGCATGGAGCACATGGTGAAGTTTTTTCTATCTTTACATCACTCCCAAGGACATATTCTGTGTATTTCAAAGGAATTTTATACATTTTATTAATAATTATAATTATCAATTGGGTGATTACTTTGTATTAGGTACTGTGTTCAACACATTGGATATGTTATTACATTTTGTTGAAAATCATACCTTTAATAGACAAACTAAGGCTCATGGATTTTTAGTAGCCTGCTTAAGATCACACAATTAGTAGGCATATCCATATCTGTCAGACTCCAATGCCCATCTTTTAAACTAAACCATATTTCATCTTCAAGCTCTAATTTGATCCCTTCAGTAATATGATAAAGTAGCCATCATTACCCTTATTTTACAAATGAAAAGAAACAGAAACAGAGGCTCAGGAGAGTTAGGTGACTTATCTAAGGTAATCCAATTAGGAAAGAGAACATTAGGACTTGAATACTGATATCTTGATTCTATGTTCAGTTCCTCCACTGAATCATGGAGCTCATTATGAATATCAAGGCTCTGTATGTCTTCTCACTTTGGTGACCTGTGATCACCAGCATCAGTCAGTTCTTCTGCATCTTCTTCCTCCTGCCAGGATTCCAAGGGGATAGAGCTGCAGAGAATTTGTGCTTCCCATGAAAAGTCATGAAGAAAGTATTGGCCTGGACTAGATACAGAGCATCTAAATGGAGTTTATCTCCACCAGTGTTCTCTGTTTTGTGCCAAGAAGACAACTGAGTGGACTTGTTTTGCCAGTAAGTTCAAGGAATAGACAATCTTTGCAAAATCAAGTTATCTTCTGTCTGAAAATTTAGGAAATTAATTACACAAAGAACTAGCCATTTACTTTGATGAATGAATTTTTATTGCATATTCACTGAACACCTAAGCTTTAGGTACTGTAGGATAAGTGCACAAAGAAACAATGAGAACAAAATAAATAGTTGTGGAGAATCCAGACTTGTCTTATCAAACCGTAGTCAATGATTGATGGAAGAGGGGTTGAAGGATATAGAGATACTAAATGTTACTTGTTACTGTATAATATGTGTAATATTAAGTGTATCCAAAGAACAAATCTTTCTGTTAGCCATTCCTCACAGGAATTACAGCTGCAAAGGGGCCTGGGGGGAGGTTATGAAAAACCTTGAGTATCATGCTGGAGAGTTCAAGCTTGCTTTTAAAGTGATAGGAACTAGAGAATGTGTTAAGTAGTATGATTTTGAAATTTATATTTAGAAATGACAACCATATAAATGGAAACTATTCATAGGGCTTAGAAAATACCTTCCTAGAGTTAACTACCTCATAGGCCAATAAAGCAATCAAGAGTATTGAGTCTTTCTTGTCTGGAAGCATCTTTCCTGGGCATACTAAAATGATCCATATTTATATCTACTCAGTGGGAGGGAGAATCTTGAGATTATTTCTACTTTAAAGTAAGTCTTTGATTCATTCCTTCATTTTCAATAATACAAGTCAGAGCAATTCAATTCAATTCAACATCACGGTTAAGCCCTTGGCATGAATTACTACACTAGGTAGTGCAGGGTTTACAGAAGGAGTGAACCCTCCCTTCCAGAAACTTCCAACATCTTAGAAATAGTCATTAAGAGTATGAATGACTATAATGTGAGGTAGAATATAGTTCCATTTATGCCAACAAACACTCTAATGTTCAAAAGATTGAACAATTAGCCAGACATAGTGGCCCATGCCTATCATCCCAGCTATTCTGGAGACTGAGGCAGGAAGTTAGCAAGCTCAAGGGAAGACAGAGTAATTTAGTGAGACCATGTCTGAAAATAGAAAATTAAAAAGGCCTGAGGATATAGCTTAGTGCAAGGCCTTGGATTCAATCCCCAGTATCACCAAAGGAGAAAAAAAAAAACTTAAAAAGATGGAGCAATAACTACATTTGGAGAGGTTGGGAAAATGGTTCATAGAGTAGGTGGTCTTAAAAGATAAACAGACTTATTAACAACAAAGATAGAGTCCAGTGATAGAAAAAAATAATAAAAATGACAGGATTAGGTTGGGTTGGTTTGTTCAGGAACACAAGGAGATTTACCTGAAAAGACGGATTAAGGGCTTGAATGGCAGGGTGGAAAGACGGCATTTGATTTTATAGTCCCAACAGCTCAAGCCCTCTTTCAACCATATTTCAGAGGTCAGTACTAGACCTTCCCCAGTTTCAGAACAAATGAGTATTAGAAGGGCTGTGATCCTTTTCCAAGGAGAAAGTTAATTGATTGGTATTACAGAGTCATCATATATGGCCAACCCAAAATTGAAAATCCACTTTTGAAGACAGATACTGTTTGTTCAGAACCAAGCCACGGCCCCAAACCCCATTTCTTAGATCCAGATCTGTATTTTCTTAGCACATGATTCCCTTGAGGGAACTGCTCTTGTTTTTCTCAGGAGTCATTTGTTATCTTAAATATTGGCATCTTCGAGATAAGAGTTTTCTAAATCACATTTACAGAAAGCTTGTAAACACTCCTCATGTTTAGAACAGCTTTCTTCATTGACCTTGTGCCATTGATGTGCTCCAAGCTACTTCAGGGCATTAAATCCCCCGAAGCTTTACCATAGAAATACACTCCCAAGTCATAACTCTTCCCTCTGCCTGGGCGTGGGCCTCAAACGTTTATGTGGCTGCTCGCATAACTAGTCCAACAGGATTTTCAGTAAAACCTGAGCTGCCATAGGGATACAATATTTCTTTTCCTAATTGCTCATAATTTCATCCTATTTCTTCTAACAGCAATTGAAGATGACATTACACTGCCTTTTATGTCAGTTGATGATGCATAATTCTCTCCAGGAACAGCCAACGACTGTATTTACTAACACATTAAAAAAATATCAATGTGTATTCAGGGCAGAGCCATTTTTACGCCAGCATTTTATGTGTGCATCAAATGGTGGAATTTTGAAAAGAGGTTTCACTCTTATAAAAAGCACCTCCCACCCTTGCAGATAGACGGCAACTGAAGGCATATAAATCACCAGAGTATTGGCTATTCTTTGCTTGTATCATCCACCGCAGACCCCCACCCTGGCCACAGATCCATTTTCTTTCCTTCCCTGAGTTGTTCTGCAGTTGGAAGGCTGTCCAGTGCAGATGTATCCCCTGGGCCACTTTATCCTCTGGCCCCTGTTTGGGTTTAGTCAGTGGGAGGCACCAGCAAAAGATCAGAGGATAGAAGGAAAGAGAACCAGGGTATTTCTTTCTTGTTCTCTCCTTGGTTTAGAATGGTGTTTCTGATGGTCCTACATCCTGCTATGACTATAGCTTCATTGGGTTCTGGGAACCTGATTATCCCTTTGTCCCATCTGCCCTGGAAGTGTAATGATTTCCATCAGCAGCTTAACTCTGGGTACCTGAGCATGCTCACCCAACCCTCTATAGGTGACCTGTTCATATAGCTGTCTGCATTTGTCAAATTTCAGGTGAGTTCCATTTCTACTGGGATTATGATGGAAACACCAGATATTGCAGTTTCCAAAGTTATTTGGCAAATGAGCTATCGTTCACCTTGGCCATAAGCAGCCTAGACCTTTCTTTCATGGCCATCAAGGGGCCCACTATGGAAATATCACTAGAAATAATTAATTGTAGGAAATTGAAGCTTATTTCTTTAAAGAAAATGAGGCCAGAATATTCTACTTTGAATGGAGACACTATATATTGTAGGTTTTATATGCATAGCTTATGGGAACCCATAAGATGATAAGTCTCAATGTGAATAATGTGTTCATGGATGGAAAAAAGGTCAGGGGAAGAGGCATAATGGATAAGCTCTGTGTGATTCAGTGGACTCATTTTTATAAGTGAGAAGAGAAGGTAGGATAGATAGAACATTGAAAAACACTAAAAGTTTATTCTACATGTTCCGGATCCTTAAAAAGGATTGCAGTTACTGATCTCCATAATTAGGATAGCATGGAATGTTATAAAATTTTACCCAATGCTAAGTGATATTTTGTAAAAAATGTACAGATTGCTTAGCATGAGAATTCTGGCAAGGTGTAGCTCTATTTTCAGTTCTACTATTGTGAGATCTGGCCAAGTCACTGTGTCTCAGTTTTACCTTATGTAAGTGGGGACAACTGTAAAAATCTGATTCACAGGACTGCTATGACTATAAAATTTAATTATACATGTGAAAGGACAAGGGGTATAAATATGTTATTCACTATCAAAATAAGATCCTATTTTATTTTATTAATAGAAGTGAAGGCTAAATGATTTGTTCTTTAACAGGCAAAACATATGATTTGGAAGCCAACAAAGCTTTTTGCTGGAGATTATATCTGATGGGACTAAAACCTCAGATGTAAATCATCCGACCACTTTCCTTGTTCCATGTCCTGTACTCAGAGGGTGCTCATCTGTATTTGTGGACTAGATGTATTTTATCTAGATTGGATTGGGTATTTTAGTAATATGATTGCATAGGCCAAAATACCTACCTGACTTTTTCCTAAAGCACTTTAATTTTAATCAGATTATAGCTAAATTAGCAATAGGTTCTCATGTTCAGACTAAAGACTAAGAGTGATGAACGATTCCCACTGGGCTTCTATAAAGACTAATGATACAAAAATATACTAAAACTGCTATTGTGCCCAGTGACCCTGTAGAACAAGTAATGGGTCATGTGTAGAAAACTTAGAATTTGGTAGAAATAATAGCAGGCTACTAATAAAGAAAAATGAAGATAATTGGAGTCACTTCTACCTGCCAAAAATGGGTAGAGAGGATCTTTAAACATCAGGGAAATGCTATAAAGTCATTGAAATAGATAAAGTTTGGAATCAGAAAAATCACAAGCTGCATGTCTTTTGGAAAGCTTCTTCTAAAAACCTCTCTATATCTCATTTCTACCATCTTTAAATTTGATCTAAAATACCAAGGATGTAAATATATATATATATATACACACATATATATCACAATGGCTGGCATTGAAAAGGTGCTTATAGCAATTATTATTAATGAAAGCAATAATCTGATTTCAATTTGCCATTCTTTCCCCAAAGCATATTAACTACTATAAGCTGCACTATGTTAAAGTAACAAGTAAACCCTGAAATATCTGTGGCTTAACATGATGAGGTTTTATTCATTGTCCATGCTTTAGGCTAACATAGATTAGGTGGCTGTCTTCCAGGAGGTGATGCAGGGGTGAAAGATTCCCCCATCGTGGACTCATGCCAGCTGGAACTCATGGTTTTAAAGGGAAGAGAAGAAGGAATGGAAAGTGCTATCATGATACTCCCAAGGGCCAGGATGGGAAGTGGCTTCTATCTCTTCCATGAACCTATCATTGATCAAAACTTAGCTTCATTGCCTCTGACTTAATAGCAAGAGAAATTGGATCATTTTGCTTTCATTTGTCCCCAAGAAAATACAAATTGTGTGTTTCTACCATACCTGGCAAGTGTAAGACCCATTATCCCTAAGAAAATATATTAACAAAATAATTCTTTTTATGTTAGATACCTTCCTAAATTTTATCTTACAGCATGTCAATGTCTTGTTTTGGTAATCCCCAGCCCTTGGAAAGACAAGCATGTTTTAGCCTGCCATGGATTGGTGAAGTTCCATAGGATCTGAGTCTTGAGCTTCTTTTTATCCCTGCCCTGGACAAGAAACAGTAGAATAAAGAGTGGAGGGTATGACACTAGAGAATGAAGAATGTGTGGGGAGGGACTTGCCCAGAAATGCAGGAATGTGATTCTGCTTGAGCTTTAGTAGATGAAACAAAAGGCCCATAAGATTCTCAGAGATTAGAGGGTAAGAGTAGCTCTATCTTTGGGTAACCAGAGCAGTTGAAGGAAGGAAGCTGTCATCTCATCTGGCAGAGAGTGAGCCTGCATTAGCAATACACCATAAGAGTCATGACTAGGAATGAGATTGCAGAAAATACTTATTATAAAATCCAAGAGGAGGGCCAGGGATTTAGCTCAGTGGTGCTGCTGCCTGACTCACAAGCGCAAGGTCCTGAGTTTGATCCCTGGTACCAAAAAAATCCAAGAGGAACCTTAAAAAAAAAAAAAAGCTTTGAACTGTTCTGTATCTTTTATAAAAGTACATTGGCCCAACTATGTTTTATAACTTTTAAAAACTACTAGTCACGTTTACATTTATAACTAGTGTTAGAGGCTGAATTTCACATTTAGTCTTTCATTAATGATATATTTTGTATAAAATGCATGGAAAATTTGGGCCCCAAACTCATAAACCTTGCTCATTTCTAGCTATGTGTTTATGCTGATTCTCTTTTTTATCCTCAATTTGTGTTCAGATACTTGCTTTCTTAAGCCCCTAACTCAAGTATTACCTCTTCCGTAAAATTTTCCATGATGATTTCTTCCTACAGGGCCAGTTATTAATGAACCCTGAAAATATGTATTGCCCACATGTCATTGCTGAATATCTAATTTACTTTACCTTGTAATTTTCCGAGTTTGTTTCTGTTATTATTATTACTATTATTTTTATTCTTTTATTTTTTTGGTACTGGGGATCAAATGCGGGACCTTGCACTTGTGAGGCAGGCAGCAGAACCACTGAGCTAAATCCCTGGCCCCTCTTGTTATTATTATTGAGCTTCTTGTGTCTGGTTTCTGAAGTGTGGGATCCAGTGCAAAGCCCAGACTCCATGAGTCCTAAGTGCATCCAGTGTTGATGAATGTATGCCATGGTCCAGACAAGTGAGGAGCAGAGGCTGAATTTTGCAGTAAGAAATGAAAACATGGCCCAAACACAGTTGCCTCTGTAAGAGTTAAGACTCAGAGATGTGGTGTTGGAAAGGTCCTTGGTGGTACTTCTCTGTATCATTGAGAAGGGAAACGCTGTCACAGATCCATCTTCCTTTATTCCGTTTGTTCAGTGAAGTGCAGGGAATTAGGCTGGAGCCTCATCAAACACATCTAGAAACACCCAGTCTCAGCTTGAGAGAGTGACTCATGCTTGTGCACTTTGTGAGTTAAGGGGAAATGCATGCTGTAGAATATGTAAGGGTTTTTTTCTCTGTGATAGCTGTTACTCTTGTTCTTGGGATAACTGAAAACATAAATAGATTTGCACTCTCATAGGAAAGAAGGTCTCTTGGAGCCACCGGAAGATTGGATGGTCAACATCCATCTACCTAGCTCCAAGGTCTGAGGAACACACTGGTTTTAAATCCTGCAGTTGCTTCTGCATCACTGTGGTGTGACTGCAATGTTGGTGGCGCTCTTCTCAGAGTAGCCCTCCCCATAGACTTCGATGGACACCAGAGGAACAACCTGAATGGGCATCTACAAAGTCAGACTCCTGTACTTCCACCTCGATTGAATAAAAATATGCTGAATGCCTGCTGAGTGCTAGTTACCAGAGAAAGAGAGCAGGGCCTTAGTAAAAAGGCACACTGGGAAACATTAGTGAAATCACATTGTGTAGAATCAGAGTTAAGGCTCAACAGGTCAGGGCTTTAGATTCGATTGCTGTTTATTTTGAATGATCATTTCTTGAGTATTTACTATGCATCAGGTGCTATGACAGATTTTTACATGTATTGTCTTACTCAATCTATACAGTAATCCTATTTGCCTCATTTTTTTTCCATTCAACAAATCTGTAAGCACTTATGATGTGCCTGGCAATGTCCTAGGCCTAGTGAGCACAATAATGTATATGATGGGACAAAGCTCTATCTCATATGGAGTTTAAAATCTGGTAGTTAAGACAGATAATAAGTGAAATAAAAAGTAAAACAATCAGCTTGTTAAATGAGGATAAGATGTAGGAAAAAAATGAGGCAGAGGGGATGGACACAGTTAACAGAGAAGACCTTAGAGAGAGGGTGAACTTTGAGTAAAGATGTGAAGGAGGAGATGGAGTGGGCCGTCTGAGTACCTGGGGAAGAGCACTTTAAAGAGCAAGGAGGCTAAGGGGGCAAAGCCCTGAAAAACAGCAAGGAGGCCCTTGTAGTTCTAGTGGAAAAGGTACAGAACAAGCACAGGGAGACAAGATTCATGAAGGGCTATGAGCCACTGCAAGGAATCTGGGACTTATGATGAGTTAGGTGGACAGGCATCAGAAGGTTTGAGCCAAAGGAAGACATTATTTAACTCACTTTGACAAATGACTTGACTTAAGGCATGCTGTGCAGAGACAGAAAGTGACTAGAATAATCTGCATGGGAGCTGGGGCTTAGACAAGGGTCCTAGTTGTGGGCCTGATGAAGAAAAGACTGGCTAGGTTAGAATATATTTTAAAGGTAGAGCTAACAGGATTTCTTGGCTAACTGAATATAAGATACATAGAAAAAGATAGTAAGGCTGTAGTTATAATTAATCGGAAGAGTAGAGATGTTAGTCAATTAGATTGGGAAGACAATTGGAGAGGAAAGATGTTTAAGGGAGAAAATTAGGTGTTCCATTCTTGATATGTCTAATGTTCAACACTAGTGAGAAATTAAAGTACAGATATGGAGTAGGGAGAAGTACAAATATGGAGCTCAGGAAAGAAGTTTTCATTACAGATATAAATTTTAGCATCATCAGCATATGGATGTTGTTTAATGTCATGGTCCTGTATAGGATAACCATGAGAGATAAGGAACCAAGACTTAGGGCAGTTGACAACTTAACCAAGATCATGTAGTGTGTCAATACACCCAGTCCCTTCTGACCTCCAAGCTGTGCTCTCCACTAGTACAGTATCTGGCCTTCTCTTTTGATGATGGTGAATAATTTCCCCAGATTTGACTGACTAGAGAGCAGTCTACTGGAGTAGAGAACTTATGACAGAAGAGAATAATTGACTGGAATCTGGGGGAATCCAACAATGAGAAGCCAAAAACTTCTGCTCTTTCTCTGGCTAGAGTGCATTGGCGACAGAGTCTCTCATTTTTGAAAGTGCTTGTAATAGATTACAACCCTGACTCTTTGTCTCTCCCTGCATCCATCTGCTTTGCCATTGGACAGTCTAGTTTTGTGCAAGAAGCTCAGTGTCTTGCTTTGGCCAGTGAGTTATTAGCAGGCATGATATGAGCAAAGGACTGAGGAGCTCGTGAGTGGCTGGGGTTACTCTCTTGTGCCTATTTCATTGTCATATATAAAACAAACTCAGCTAGCTTGCTGACTCCAGGATAATGATCAATGTGTAGCCTACAGATAATTTGGTTCAATGATCCCTCTACAGATCAGTTTACCCCAGTGTGACCATCTGAATGAGGGCTGTTGTGATCAGGAGAACTGTCCAGCCAATGGATCAGCCAGCCCATAGATCAGCGAGAATAGGCTATTATTTTAGGCCACTGAGTTTTAGGATCATTTGTTATACAGCATGTTTGGGGTTTTTTTGGCAATAACTGACTGATACCAAATTTTACAGAGCACTTCAATGGATGTTATATCATGTGAGCTTCATAGCAACTTTGGGAGGTAGAAATTGTTATTCCCTTTTTGTCCCTGCGTAGAGAGGTCTCCTGACTTACTCTAAGCTGTGTATGAGAGAGAAAGGGAATGAGAGAGCAAGAATACACACAAAGCTCAGTTTCTGATTAAATGTCCAGTCCCCTTGAGACTACCTCTTTGCCTTCTTTTCTAATCAATTGCTGGAAGCTAGACATTTGAAAAACCAGTTTGCTTTCATGAGATCTTGAAAACAGCAGTTTCCTTGTCAATCTAGAGTTCCTACTTTACATAACTAATTCTTGATAAATTTTATTGGCTCTTGGTAAATACACACAAGCACCTAACTCCCCCTTACTGAATAAGCTAAATCCTGCTTTTCTCTAATGATTTAGGTGAATGTGTTCAGGGTAATGGCAGGATTTAGAGGGCATCGCTACTCTAATTTTAAGAAATAGCCTGCTCTATTCTTGAAACCCTATTCCTCAGCTTTGGATAGCTGGTGCTTAACCATTCCACAAACTCTGTATCAAAGTCTAAAGATACCTTTCCCAAGCAGCCGTCATGTGGAGCACACTGCATGCCAAGAAGCGTATGTGAAATGCACAGTGGTTTGTCCATTTCACCATCCATCATCTCTGAAAATTAAAGCACATTTTGAGTTTCCTAACACAGAAAAAGTGGCTAATGTGTTTTCCAAGGCCACCTTTATTTTACTTTGTGTTTATAGGATGCTCCATATTCAAATATGATCTATTCAGGGCTTTAGACAAATGGAAAGTAGTTCCTTCTGACAAAAAGCCTCCATGGTTTTTGTTGTTGTTGTTTTCCTGATACTGGGGATCGAACTCAGGACCTTGAGCTTACAAGGTGGGCTCCGTGCCACTGAGCTACATCCCCAGCCCTTGTGTTTTTAACAGACAAGAAGAAAGACTACAGCTGTCTGTGGCTGTGGTATACTGCTGGATGAGGGTGCACCTCTGTGGCCTGGGACATGAAACAGCCTAATCCTCGGATTTCTGACCTCACCTCCCACTTTCCTGCAAGGCGAGCATCTTCGCTGTCTCTCCCTCCAGCACCGCCCAGGTACTCTCCTACCACTGTAGCTTTGTTCACACCATTCTCCTGACCCTTACCCCAGCCCTCCAATTAATGAGCACCTCCTATCTGTCTCCCACCATCCTTGGTGATGTGCAAAAGTAAAATAAGACAAATAGTAAAAATCCCTCCCTTTAGTGAATCCTGTTTACGTAAATGGAGACTGATTATGAACAGTCAGTAATGTATCAGTGCTATTAGTTGATGATAAAAGAAACACAGACAGGTTTTAGAGTTTGAGGCAGGAGCAAGACCTCCCTGAGAAGATGCCACTTGAGCAATAACCTTTGGGACATAAGGGTGGGCCATGCATGTATTTGAGGGGGCCTCCAAGAGACTGTTGGTTGTATTTGAAGACCATTAGCAGCTCAGTGAGATGGTCCCAGGTAAACTGGGATTAGGAGAGCAGCAGAAGATGGGCTTGGACAATTAGTGGAAAGAGAATCATCTGAGCCTTATGGAGCACCGTGCGGAGTAAGATGCAAAGTCAGAGGACGGACATGATTTGACTTAGGTTTTATTGGATTTTCCTACCTATTTTGTGGGTGATAGCCAGAGGGGACAAGCCCAAAAGCAGAGATTAAAAAGCAATTACGGTCATGCAGGTGTGAGATGAGAGATTTGGAAAGGGTTGTTGTGATAGAGGTAGGGAGAAGTACTCAGATTTCATACATATTTTGAAGGTAGAGACCATGAAATTTGGATGGGGGAGTGAAACAATGAAGAGTCAGGAATGACCCCATGCAATATAGACCTGTAGAGTGACATTTGTCCTCTTTCAAGGGCCAGTTCCAGCTGCCACTCTTCAAACACATTGTTGAGCACTTCAGAGATTTCTTGGACTCTCATCTAAACAAATACCATATATGGGCTGTTTATCCAATACTGCCCTTAACTGAGTGTTTTCTTTTTTAATATTTCTGTGTGTAATATTCCCAAGAAGAAAACTCATAAAAACTCATAAAAAGCTGAAACTATGACAAATACTTCCAGTAGCTCCCGAAGTTGAAGAAACAGTATCTAGAACAAAAGGAACAGAAATGAGCTTTTGTTTTGTTTTGTTTTGTTTAATTTTTAGACAGGTTTTGTTAAGTTGCTAAATTGCCCAAACTGGGCTTGAACTTGGAACCCCCTGCCTCACCCTCCATTCAAATTGTGATTTGTTATAGGACACAGAGGCTAGCATTACTCTTCAGGAGGCTTGTCACCATCCTCAGGAAAGGAGCATCCATGTGTGAAGAGTCCAGGGTCTGGACACAAGTGTAGTGGTCTTAGAATAGTGCAGACACAATGGCCAGACCTGTCTCCAGGGGAGAAGGTGGGTGTCCTAGACAGGCTGGACCTCTTCCTACTAGGATACACTCAGCTGTTATGCATAGAGTGCTGAAGAGAGAATGTTCCAATAGTGGCTAGTAAAGAAAAAAATATAAAAGCAAAACTTGACTCCCAATAAATCCTGGAGTGATTTTTACCTTCTGTTAGTTTTAATGTTCTGAATGGTTCAAAACTTCCAATTAACTTCAAAGGGTCCCCTAACACTTGAGAGGCTAATCTGTTTCTTGTTTTTCTTGAGAAAGTTGGTATTTATTATCCTGAAACCTGTGGGGTGTGGGTGCGTGCTTATGTGTGTGTGTGTGTGTGTGTTTAGCATGGCTTCAAGGCTGAGAAGTCATTCTTGATCTAGCACCAAGTCAAAATACACAACTGAGGAGGTAGATGGACAAAGCTCCAGGAGGTGGAGGACATGTGACTACTCAGGAGGTATTGGTTGATTACTTGATAAACAGCCCCTAGGACTGGGAGTCAGATCCTAGTCTCAAAGTTAAGAGTCTTAGAAAAAGTGGAACCTTCTTGTGGGTTATTCAGCTTGTAGATTGGGTGTTTTTCCAAACCCTAAATTGAAGTGTATTATTAGGTTATGAGATTAATTTAGTGAGTTGCAAATGGCATTTAAAAATGAAATGGAATACAAAATATCAGAATGTTTCAGGAAGTAATCATGGTCCTATTTTGTGAAACTATTTTGGTTTCACCTTTGTGTATTTATGAATATGTATTTTTATATATCCTAGGTGACAAGGTAAAATGTCTTTCAAAAATGAAAAATCAGTAAGATAATTTGAATGGAAGTTTAAGAACTAATTTAGAGGGTGGTCCTTCATGCCTTAAGCCCCCTCCCCCATGCCAAGCAAATTGAATTCTGGCTTTTTCTGGGTATAGCTGAGCTCCTGGGTCACACTCAGCCATGAGTCTCTTAACAAGGAATGACTGACTGGTCCCTAGCCTACAGGCCCCCAAATGCACCTGTGCCAGGAGATGCACAACCCTTCACCTGGACCAGATCCCTCTTTGTCCACTATCTCACCCTCAGAAAGATCCCTATAAGCCAGTAAGATCTTAGAACTCAAGTGTTCACGCAAGGGTGAAATTCAAGAAAAGAGTCCTGTCACTTACTTGCCCAAAGCCACCTGCAAGCCTTCCCAGAAAAGGTCTTTTCCTCTGTCCTCCTGCCACATACTGCTGTTTGCTGGAGCCGCCCCCGAGCCTTTATTAAGCATGCTCTTCTAAGCAAGGAGCATTGACTTCCCTTTAATTGAGGCATAATAATTAAAGCATTAGCACATTAGGAGGGTGAGACAGCATGTTTAGCTTCTGTGATTAATTATCTGAGGATTGTAATAAGTTGTTAAGACATTAATTACGCTGGCATGTTTGCTGCTCCAGGTTGCCCCGGCAGTGTCTTGCCATGGTGAGCTGTACCATGGCTAAGTTGTGGCACTTCGAAGGATGTAGAGTGGTGGAGACACGGGAAGGCTGGGCCCCATGCTCCTGTTTGTGGAGCACCATGGAGCTGGCTGAGGGAGCCTGAGTCCATGCCTCCTTCTCTTCTTCCTACTCATGTGTGAACTCAGGATGTAGAATTAGCTCTCCCTTAATGTAGATTAAGTGAAATCAGACACTGAGCCTGCAAGTTCAACACTGTGTCAACCCATGGTTAGTAAAAATGTAAACATGTCATGTCTTAGGCAAAATACAGGCTTGTGGGTCTTTCCCTCAGCGCCCCGCCCCCCGCCATGTAAGCACACAAGGGTGAGTGAGGCTCTCTGTCATTAGGGCAGAAGCCATGCCTGAGGGAAGAGGACCCAGGGGCAGCCCTGGGCCACTAACTAGGGAGGAGCAGGAGGGAGGGGGGAAGCCTCTGGAAAGAACTGGGGGGAAAGGAAGTCCCTTCCGTTCTGTTGCCCAATGTCAGGCTGTGGCCCCAGGTCAGAAAAGCATAGAATCAGTGTTTGGCTGGAGCCAAATATTACAATTAAAATGAATTTCTGGGTTATAAAACTAAATGGTAAATTGTATTGTAAGAATTAGATTATTCAAAAAATGTTATTATTGCAAATTCTAGGAGTCATTTTTTAAAAGTTTGACATTATGGGGCTGGAGCAATAAATTCTCAGCTCTGCTAGCCACTGGCTTGGCTGTGAGCTCACTGTGTTGTACAATCACCATCCTAAAATCATGACTGTGCTCAGCCAAGGTGAGTGAGAGAGCCGGAATTGCAATCTAAAAGAAAGTAAATAACTTTCTTTTCTTTTCTTCAAGATTGATTATTCAAGATTATTTAATGTTATAAACACTATACTTTTTAAATAAGCAAAAACTAAAATATAATTTTATTTTATCTCTGTTATAGTACCTTGAATTGTTATTTACACTGGAATAGACATTTGTGGTTCCAAAAATGTTTTTCCTAAAGTTGCCTAGATAATATGCTCTTATTAACCTCTTACTCATTTTCCTGTTTTCCCATATTTAGCAATTTAAAAGTTCTAAATAATTAGTTTTGCCCATAGAATGAAAAGTATCCACAATCACCACTAATTTTTGTGACTATTATTTTTGCAACAGTAGTTGTATATTTAAACTGTAACTGAGGAATAGAATTTCAACATATAAAACACATAAGATTTTCACTCCAAGGTCCATTTTGTATTTGAAAGCAACTAATTAGATGTTAACAAATTTAAATAACATTGCTTGTTTATTTTGTTAATGGGGTTACCTGGACTAGAAACATGGGTGACCCAGATGAAAACACTACCATTGGTCACATCTAAGGCCAGGAGTCTCAGAAGTGACTTTGTTTTTTTGTTTTTTTGGGGGGGGGGTTTGGTACCAGGGATGGAACTCGGGACCTTGTGCTTTCGAGGCAGGTGGCAGAACAACTGAGCTAAATCCCTGGCCCATAGAATTGACTCTGAAATGAGCCTTGACTAACTTCACCTTCCTACGGTCATGGCCCAAACAGAATAGCAGATTTGGGCCAGCCACCATGGCTGAAGACTGACTTTGCTGCATCCTAGTCTCATTTGTGAAAATGTAGCTGCGACTTCCTCATAGGGTAAGTTCTTGTTATCAAGAATTTGTGGCCAGTTTTCCTCTGGGCAAGGTTGGAAGCATCACTTAAATTGAGGAACTGACATCTAAGACCACGCAGAGAATCATGTTAGGATCCAGCCCCAAGCTGCTCACTTGGACCAACATCTTGCTGTACTGACAAGGGAGAAGTAGAGGAGGGGATATGTTAGTCCCAAATGAAACTACTGAGAATCATGAAACTTCAGAGCACCAGCAAGGCCTGTAGCTTGCAGATGTGGGGAATAATGAGGTAGGAATAATAGATAAATGAGCTAGGTAGAAATCCCATAGGCAGTCAGATAGGGCTAGATTCTCGAGAGGGTCAGGACAAAGGCGAAACACCCCACAGCTGCACCAGAGACACATCAGCTGAACACCAGGCCTCAAGATAAAGGCAAGATGACCAGACCTGCATACTTCCTCAAAGGACAAACATTGGGCCTAATGAAGCCTAGATAGACATTTACCACCTCAGTGGGTGACCAAAGGGCTCTGGACCCACCACTTCCTAGGGGAATCCTTGTTCTTTCCATCCACACTTGTTACGTGACTTGATTCCCAACTGACCACTATGACCTAAGTGACTACACTTGCAACCTTATTGGATGATCATGGCTGTGGCCCATGTTGTACCCATATGGGTTTCACCCTATAAAACTCCTCTGTAAAGTGGGGTCCCTGGGCTACCCACTCAGGACTCTTCCTGCCCCTCAGGGAGTTTTCCTATCATAAATATCTTCCTACTCTTACCCTCAGTTGTTCCCAGGACTCATTCTTTGATTTCTAGAGAACAAGAACTCGGCATATCATACAGCTAACGGGTTGGGAGATATAATATTTCATATTTCGTCTCTGGTAATATTTTCTGTAACAGTGGGACCCTTTTCCTTTTCACCTCTCACCCCCTCACTCCAGGAAGTTCCTTCCTCAGTTGCCTTTAAAAACACTTAATTCCAGGCCCGGGATTTAGCTCAGTAGTTTCGCGGCCTGCTGCGTAAGCACAAGGACCCGAGTTCTATCCTAGGAACCAAAAAAAAAAAAAAAAAAGGGAAAAGGAACACTTAATTCTAAACTGGGAGTGAATCTTCCTGAATCTGTTTACTTTGGGGTTGTTAGGGTCTGTCCTGCCAGGCTGAGTAAAAGACCTTTTGGACCCATGGGCTTTAGATCCTCCTGAGAATGTGTTCTTCTCAGCTCAAAGCTTTCCCCTCACTTTTCTGTGCATTAAATGTAGCACAGTTTGATTTTATCTCAGTAGACCACCACTATAGCTTGGAAGGGGGAAGTTATCATTATTAAATACATTTCAAGTCTTCCACACATATGAGTACAGCAAACATTAAAAATTAATGCCTCTAATAATAAAACCTAGAATAACGATGCTGCTATGACTAATTGTAATTTATTACAAACTAGTGGTGTGTTAAGTGCTCTGAAGAACATAAAGATAAAAAACAACCTTCTGTGAATAGGTGAGTGGGATGAATGATTTCCCCACTCCTGATATTACCTGCACATGGATGCCTAGTTACAGAGCTACCAGAAGACTACTCTCTTCCTGATTATAGGCCAGGTCTGTCCCTTGAACAGTAGGGGAGGAAGAGAAAAGTCTTTGAACCACTTAAATAGGTGATGATAACCATTCTCTTCTGTGATCCGTGAGGTTATGATCCTTATGCCTGGTAGCAAATGCCATCCCACACTATTAGTTATCTTTTCAGGTATGCATTCGTCTCTCTACTACATAATGCATTCCTTGATATTTAGACTATTCTATATCTCTCAGTGACTGACAGTGTCTTAATTTGCTTTATGCTTGGAAGTCTCAAAATGGAATTGTGTGTGCATGTATGCATGCATGTGTGTGTGCATGTGTGTGTACACGCATGTGTGTGTGCATGTGTATGTGTGCACGTGTGCATATGTGTGTGCACGTGCATGCATGTGTATGTGTGTGCCTTTTACCACTACAAAACTGTATACTCTGAAATTCAAAACAAAGTCTTACTTATCTTTGTAGCTACTGTTCTCAGCAGTATTTTATCTTCCCTAGCTACAAATATTAGTTAATTGAATATTAAGTTATATTAACTTTTCTCATGACTCTGATAGTCTTACACATCAATTGGTTTTCCATTCATTCATTCATTCATTCATTTGATCATTCATCACACACTGCTTTTTACTTCATACTAAGTACTATGCTAAGTGCCAAGGATACAGAGGCAAGCCAGATAAGCAAATGTGTGGCTTCTTGAAATGTTTTTCCTTATAGGAGAGACAATAATCAAATAAGCATATAAATAGGCAGGGTAATTTCAGGCCATGGTAAGGGAAAGAGGCTTTTTCAAAGAGTGGTCTGGGAAAAGCTCTCTCACTGGGAGCAGGTTTGGGCATAGCTTTGAGAGGATGCTTGAGGCCAAATCAGATAGCCTGCTAAGTTTGCTTTATTTATTTATTCATTCATTCCATAATTCATTTGTCTTTTTTTTTTCTGACCCCTTGAGTGTGGAGTTCTGATTTGAGGATTCAGAGATGAATACGGTACTAACTTTGAAGAATTTACAATCTAGTGAGAGAGAATGACATAGAGACATAAAATTACAGTAGATTCTAATGAGCAGCAGGGTTGAGGAACCAGGATTATGGCTCACTTTGAATCTGCCCAGGCCCAGGGCCCCTGGTGAGCACTTGTGGAACAACATTGTGTGGAACGGGTCAAATAGAAGTCATGGACAGGGAGAGAGAGCAAGCTGGCATGCAGAGTCGCAGAAGTCACCGCACTGGAGCAGCTTTAAATAGGGTTTTGGTCAGGGGCTGCATAGCAGCCTTCTTCTTCATTTGAATTTACTCCCTGCAGAATTAATTGCTGAAGTCTTTCAAAAAGCAGCGGGGAAGCATTACTTGCCCACAAGACATTCTGATTTAGTGAGGGTTGTGCTTATGATATTTCTGAGAGGAAGAACCAGATTTTATATTCTTCATATTTTTATAAAGCCTTTTAGAGTGCTTAATTTAGATATGTATAGACACAAATATACACAATATGTGAATATGTGGGTTTGGTTGTTCAATTAACTTGAAGTGTAGAACCATAGAGCAAAACTGATCTGGGGTTTCTACAATGCTGTACTCGCTCTCCCCTAAAGGAAGATGTGCCACGAGAATGTCAAAATATAGTTTAAAAGGAGAAATGCAGGATTACGCATTCCTCCTGGTTATTGCATATAAACCCGCTTCCTTGCCTGAAAGATCATGTTCCAGGGGGACCAGCAAGTAACTGGCTTAATATTGTTGGTCCCTGTGCCATGGAGTGAACTGAGTTCTTCTCTGAGTTGTGTGGCAATTGTATCTGCAATACCAAGCGCAGGAGGTGGGCATTAATTAAGGCTAACTGCCTATAATTGGAGCTGCCTTTCTTCCTTCTTCCAGTCTCCAAGCCTGAGACTGTCAGAAGGCTCGTTTTCACTGAAGCGTCATAATTAACGCTGAGCCTAATGTGAAAGGCAGATGAGGTTGAAGCCTAAAATAGCTCAGAGTTACCCAAGGGTGTATGTATGCAGAGCTGTGGGGAGTAGGCGTGGGAAAAGAGGAGCCTGACATTTCATTTGACCTCCAAAAGTTTCCCCTTCACTGAGGGAGTTTGGGGGTCAACACTGTGATTCTCCCTCCATGGTCCTGGAGTGAATATTCTACAATACTGAAAGAGTCACCGATGGACTGGAATTTCAGAATCCTGGGTTCTGGAAGTGCAGGAACCCCATGCGGCAAGTTTCAAATTGTCTGCGTTCCCTCTTTCTTATTTGTAAGAAAAGATTTTCTTTTTCATGTGGCTGATATCTTTTTTGGTTGGAAGCTCGGGGACCTGGGAGGGCTGGTAAATGTAATAATGTCTGTAAAGCCTTAGGAGTGCCTTGGAAGAAAATTCAAGGTATTTCTCTTATTACTGCTGGTCTTCCAATTCCCTTGAACTCTGAGAACCATTTAAGTGATTACTTCCCGAGAAGGCTAGTAGAAAAGCAAGACTAATATATTTCTTCATTCGGCAGCTCCCACACAGCAAAAGACCCTAGGTGCACTTAACAATCACTATCCTATTCTCACTCTTTTCCCCATGGTTCTGCTTAGTACATAATGAACTAAACACCTGTAATTTATCTCCTAAGAAAATCAGATTCCATGAACCTTCCTCTGCAGGTGGCTAGCAGCACCCTTGCACATGTGCACCAGTATTTGCTTAGTTCTGTAACATTGGAGAACTTAGAGAAAGCTAAAGTAGGTGGAATGCATTTGCCACCTCAACTCCAGACCCTTGGAGAAATGGACAACAGCAACAGAGAAAACAAACTGTTGAAAGGTCTTAATTTTCTGATTTCCTTGAGGACACTTATTTGGAGTACTAAAGCAAAAAAAAATCACTGGTTTAATTTCCATCCTGAGCCAATTTTTAGAAGAGGATCCCTAAATATATGTAACTTTCCTCTTCCCAACACAGGGAGATGATACCAGAGGAGTGTCACATGGTGCTAGATGTAAAGAGAAAAGAGTGGTGATTGTTAACTGGATTAAGGGATGATTGATATGTTGGGAATATCGATTTATTAAACATGCAGCTACAGGATGCTCCTTGACTTGGCGACCTTAAGCCATGCAGCCTTCTCTGGAGCAGATGAGAAATGTCATCCAGCTATTCACAGCCGCTGCAGATTCACAAATTCTGGAGGCACCCACATGCAGAAAACAGCTGCTTTGTTTTTGTAGATTGTTTTTAATGCCCCAGTGTTTTGTTTCATTTTGTGATCTTCTCATTTGAGCAGTATCTACAGAGTCACTAAGTTGCTTCATCATAAATTTCTCTGGGTCATTTGGATTTTTATTCTGATGCTTGGCCATATTGGGAATTAAGACCTGTTAAAATGGGCCTGAATTATTATACAGCCATTGTTTCCTGATTTTCAAACTCCCACTGACATTTGGTGATTTACCTGAGCTGAAATATTTGGAAATACAAGTAGTCTGAGTCAGTGTAAGCATCTTAGGGTTGCTTGGGGGAATAGTCACTGGATAGCTCTGAACATTGCCATGGGTACATTTGGTGTTGACTGTGTGTTTGCTGCTGGGATGAATGAGTGGTGTTCAGCCAGCACTCACTGGCTGGTGTGGCCATACCGAACCTGCTCTGATGTGTGGATACCTGAGGAAAGAGTCATTTCATTACAGAATATTATATCAGCATGAAGCCCAATGTTCTGTTCAGGATGGTAACACTAAGATGTTTTGAAGGAAAGATGCTATTGCTTTCCATACACCACACATTAAAAGATTGGTGATAAGGCATCAGTCACATTTCTGAACTTTCTCCATAACAAGTTTTTAGTGGGCAAGCATGCTCCACTCTTTTTTAGCTAGCTTTTCTAAAATGTCAGAAATTAGAGAAGCATGGGAAAACTGATTGTTTTCTGGAAACCTCAAGTTCATACATTAATGCGGCAAGAGATTATCAAATTGGTCTGTAATCAGGCCAGTTGTGAAGGGTTTTGAGCACCATATCAGAGTTGTATGGGAAAGAACACCAGGGACTTGGGTTAAAGTCTCCGGTCCATTGTTAGATATGTATCTATGCAACCCTGGAAAAGGCTCATCACCTCTCTGTCTTCAGTTCCTTAATCTCTCAGGTGGGGAGAAGTCCTCACTAAAGATACAGATTTGTTCTGCATTTTCATTTTGCTGACCTCAGGCTGCATTATTAGTTCCTCTCATGGTTTCTAGAGGGTTGCCACAGCTCCTAGCATGAGAGTTACACACCAATGCCTGAAGGTAAACATAGGTCTAGGCACATATATTTCCCCAACTTTAAGATGGCATCAACTGTAGAATGTACTGTTATTTTATACATCCACGGAAACAGTGCTCCCAATGTAATATGACTATTGATTGTGAGTTATCTGATTGATGAAATAAAATGTGCTATTTATGTGCCTAGTTCTCTGAGAATATATCTAAGAACTTTTCTTTTTGGTACCAGAGATTGAATTCAGGACCTCTCACTTGCCAGGCAGCTAAATCTCTAGCCCCTTTTTAAGAACTTTTATCCTACCAGTCCCCTCTGCAAGATTTCTCATGAAGTACAGTGGTTTCCACCCTATCTTGTGCATATCTTCCTGTGCTTACAGTCTCCTGGGTCCTTGGATGTTTGGACCACTACAGCTGCTTCAGGACTTTGTCCCGATCCTCGAAAGCCAACACCACTGCTGTCTCTGGGTACTCTCACCACTGCTGTGCTTGGGAGAAGCACTCTACAGGCATTTGCTCCCATGGGGCAAACTCCTACAGTGGGAGATGTGTGATAGATATCTCTTCCCTACTGGGAAGAGACGTGGATACATTCCTTCTCTAGCCCCCCTGTGATGTCCTATACAGAAGCACAGAGTTTGGATGTAGCTTGTCTAGAGACATCTCAAGTGGCTGAGTTACTTGTGTCTCTATGAAACGATGGTCAGTCTGGAAAAATATTAAAAAAATTGTACTTCCCATTATTACCTATCTCACTACCTTGTCCCTTCTCCCTTTTTAGGTCCTGGCATCATGCCTCTCAATAATATATTGGGACTGAAGCCCTGCCTCAGACCCTGTTTTTCTAGAGAAACAGGTTGAAATAACCACTGCAATTACTTCAAACCAGCTGAGGCTAATTCTAGGTACTTGGGTAGAGGAGACCTAGGAAAACCAGAGCCTTGACAATGTGGAAGAGACCTGGTTATTGAGAAGATAATCAGCAGTATTTGATTAGTCCCTGTCTTGCTTCACTGGGTTGATCAGATAATCAGGTTAAAATAATGAGGTGTGAACAGACTTAAATAACAATAAAATAACATAAAAATGTAGACAATTTGCAAGTTTCAGAACCTTACTATTAATTCACTCATTTGGCAAAAATTACTTAATGAATGCCTACAATATGCCAGTCATGGTACTGACATAGGAAACACAATTGTGCCTGCCCTATAGGAGCTTCTTATCCATTGGGGATATGAGCAAGTAAATTAGATGTGATTATAATTTTTTAGAGGGAAAATAGTATATTGTGAGAACATGGGAAGAAATCTAACTTTGTTTGGAAAGTTAGACAAAGCTTCATGATGAAGGTATAGTTAAGCCTGGACTTGATGGATGTCTAGATAGGAGGCTGGAGGCAGAGGTGTGCTAGATATTTTAACAATTATATGCCTATGTGTAGATTTTTTTTTGATCAAGCCTAGTTGATGCCTCATTTATCTGTATGTCAAATTCTTTTCCCTGGCTTGGGAAGTTTTCTGCCATCACTTCTGTGAAGTTATTTTTTATGTCATCTGCACACTCTCCTGTTTCTTCACTGACTCCAATCAGTCTTATGTTATTCTTCTTTGCATTGTCTAGCAAGCTGGTGGATTGATTTCTCATGGTCAATTACAATCTTAAAGCAATTTTTCTTTTCCTGGTCACTAATTGTAATCTTATCTTCTATA
>NW_004624771.1:4652414-4668786 GCF_000247695.1 Heterocephalus glaber
ATCACGTCTTGCACTATGGGCACAATCTCTGCTGTTATCTGAGAAATTACTTCTGATTTCATTTTTTCCAGATCCTCTTTCGTTGCCAGTTCAGGGAGTCCAGGTTGTTGAGTATCAGAGTGTTCCATCTCGTTTCCCTTTGGGGTTGCTGTAGGTGATCTGGAAGTCTGGTTTTGAGACTTGTTTACATGTCTTACCATTTTGACGGGTTGGGGGGGTGATGCTGCTGGCACCCGCGAGGCTCACCCCCTTGGCATTGGGGGTGGTGGTATAATGGCTCGGAAGCCTCCTCTTATGTGCTGGGAGTGGCTCACCTCCTCTGTGCTGGTGGGGGTCAGGTGTGCTAGATAGAAAAGCATAGGCAGAGGTGAACAGGTGCAATATCATCATGGCTAGGATGGTAAACTTGGTTTATGAAGACAGCATTGTAGGAATTTTGGATTTAATAATGAAGACAGTGAAGAGTCCCTGACATGTTTAGAAAAAATCTTTTTAATAATTGTAGAATGAATGGATTTCTGGGGTTGGTGGGGCACAAAGAAACAGAATGGGAAGTAAGGAAGGAAACTGATACTACTATGTATTACCACAATTACTTTTATTTGTTTCATTCAATTCTGAATTTTACTTAACTTGAATGAGTATGCTACATAATCTAGGATTTCATGTACATCACAGATCTTACATGTGGCTTATAGGGTAGAATTTGAAAGGAGGTTAACATTTTCAAGTAAAAGGTGTGCAAGAGGTAAATTATGAGTTCCCTTCAGTGCATAGTACAGAATTTGAATTTATTTAAAAATATTAAGGGGTTCTGATGGTTTTAAGTAGAACAGTCACATAAACAGATTTTGTTTTTTTAAGAATATGGATGAATATTAGGATGTAAAGGGTACATTGGCAAGATTGAAAGTAGAGCGACTATTATGGGAAAAATTTGAATATACTTTCAATGCTCTTTGCCTTAGTGGTGAGGGATCAGTAGCAATTTTTTGTGTATATAGGATGCTACATAGAGATAGAGGAAGAGAGCAAAACCACCAAGGTTTTGTCAAAGTGAATATGAATATATACAGTGCTCAAGAGAAGGCGTTCACCGTATATGGGAAATAGAGTCTAAAAGACTTGATGACTAAGAAAAATATAATGTGATAGTGATAACGAAACTTCTCCCATCTTTACCACTTATTTATCTAGTATATGCTTTTTTCCCTTTGGTCACCAAAATCAGGAATACCAAAAGTTCTTGAGGCTTGAGGAAGTTCTTTAACTTCTTATGACAGAGAAAGCATGGCTTGTCACAGTTGATGATGACAAATATTATTAAATTATGCCCTGTGAGCATTTGTGATGGAAGATTTTAACAATTTTTCCTTTGACCTTGAGTTAAAACCAAAGTGTGAATAAGAATATTATTAGACTTCTTAAATTTTTCTGAGGACCTTCCATTTTGGATTCATAACATCAATATAATCAAAGACTCCTTTCCTTTCAAGTGAACATTTATTCATTTACTACCATATGGATAGGTAAAATTCTGATGAATGGTATTTCTTCTCATCTTACTCAGAGAAAAACATGCTGTTCACTCATTCCTCCCTCCCCAAATTGAGAAGAACATTTAATCTGCATGTCACTTTGTTTTGCCCGAGGTTTGTCATCCAAGTATTTGTAGCTCTTTTTGAAAGCCCATTAGTAACATTACTTTTTCTGGAGACCTTTCCTGCTTTATGCACTAGCATGAACATATTTCTGGTTCCTGCTAGAACCCATGAGAGAGTTGCTGGGGCTGTTCTTTCATTTAGCTTTCGGTGTGTAAACTATTCCTAGATTTCCTTGAGCCTTCTCTCATATTTTATTATTTATTTATTAATTTTTGTTCTCATTTTTATCATTTCTAAATATTAGTTGTTCTTAGAATGTACATTAATTTCAAATCACCACCTTCACATTTCACAAGTTCAGGATCTCCCCCCTGCATTCTCTTCATTGGTTGTGTGACTGGCTGTCAGATGTAGGACAAGAGTGCTGTGTGAGATCATCGCTGTACTATGACATACAGAATTTGTAGACACACAATGATGAGTGCTATATTCTGAAGAACTATAATTCAAGTTGACAGAGTGTGATTGCCTGATTTTAAGTCCAGGCAGATTATAGGGTAAAAACAACTTCTGGTGAAAATGTCCTAATGGTTTATTTATTAAACATCTAAGGACAATTTAAAAATTTACTGAATAAAAGAATGAGTAGTATCAATTCTTTTTGTTTCATTGATTGAAGGGTAGGGCTTACTATAGTGGGAGGTCATAAAAAAGAAAATAAACGGAATAATTCTCACCCTTCTCATTGCTATACTCCTTATATAGAGAGGGGATATTTATAAAGCGAGGAGATAATTATTAGATCTAAGTGTGACACATGTATATAGGCATTAAATGGGTAAAGAAAAAAGTCTGGGCTATATATTAATAAATTGAAGCAAGACTAAATTTTAATCACACATAACAGATTTTAACTTCAAGTTTTAGCTGAGGACATTTACTATGTAAGGTAGGAAGAGCCACATATAATTAAGTATTCAAGTAATAAGAGGTCTTCCAGATAGTCCAGAAAATATTTATTTATCCTAAAGAATCATGCAATATTTAAAGTGAAACAAAATGAAGCTACTCTCTTGTGGGGCAGGAGTAGGCATTTGATGAATTATACAGGCAATCACATAACTGGTTACCCTGCACTGAAAATATTTGTGCAGTAGCAACTAGAGGTAGAATTAGAAATAGAAAAGCAACAGAAGCAGAAAGACATTGAACTTCTGCCAAACCTGATGGTATAGCTGCCTCAGAGAATGGTACCTATATAGAGGGTGTTGTCAATCCAGTTAATTCTCAGTACTCTATAAGCTTTTACTCCAACGATGACTTTATTAGTTCAAAGTATGTGATGAAATCTGAGGTTCTCTCACAAATATTATAAAACTTTTTTCATCAAAGAAATGCTAATTTAAAATAATTGTTTGTTTTATAAAAATTTCTAAGCCATAGCTCTACTTTCTTTTTGCAAAGCAAAATTTATAACATGAGATTTGGAACTTTAAGTTTTGATTTTACTGAATTTTGGCAAATATACAACATCATGATCGAGATATAGGTATGTTCATCATCCAGATAGTTCTCTCATGCCAATTATAGTCAATTTCCACATCCGACTTATAACCAGGTTTTTATTATCACAGCTTAGTCTTACTTGTTCTTGAACATAATAAAAATAGAATTGCACACTAGGCACTATGCTCTGTCTTAAGACAATGTTTTGAGATTTATCCAAATTGATGTACGTTTCAGAAATTTTTTGTTGTTGAATAATAGTTAATTATTTGAATAAATTATAATGTGTTTATTCTCTCATTGATGAACATTTAGATTTTTTATCTACTTTTGGTTATGAATAAAACTACTAAACACATTCTTGTATCACTCTTTTGTATGCCTATGCCTTCATTGCATTTATATATGTAGGAGTGGAAATTTGGACATGAGGTAGGTGTATGTTTACATGTATAACCAACTATCAAACACTTTCAAAGTGGTTTACTGTTTTATACTCCTATAGTAATGACACGTGAGAACGGCACTTGCTCCACATGCTCAGCAACATTTGGTGGTGTGTTCCTGTCTCTTAATTTTTGCTGTTTGAGTTGGCTCAAAACATAAAATGATAACTTGTCATATTTTAACTTGCATTTCATTACTGATAATGATTTTGGACAACTATTTATGTAATTACATGCAATTTATGTTTTATATAGTCAATCCTTTTTTTTGGTAAAATGTCTGTAAATCTGTCATTTACTTTGTAATTGGGTTGTTTATCATTTTGTTATTGGCTTAAAGAAGTTCTTTAAGTATTCTGGATATATTTTTTCTCAGATATATGTACTGTAAATATTTTCCATCAGATTATTATGTGTTTTCATAATCTTGGGAGCTCCTTTATATGATTCTTAATGAATCCTATTGATTTATTTCCTCTTAGAGATCTTTGGCAATTTCAAATTTGAGATATGCTACTATATTTACATGTAGAAATATTTTAGTTTTTATATTTATATGTAGCATTATTGGTGAATTGTATTTTTGTGTATCGTATGAGAAAGAGTTAAAAGTAATTTTTTCCTGTTGTCTGGTTGATCCTGTCATGATTGTTGAAAACATTTTCATTTTCCTATTGAATTATTTTAGCACCTTTGTCAGAATCAATTGATTCTATATATGTATATCTATTTCTGAAATCTTTTTCATGTCTATTTTTAACCCAACATCCAATATGAGATTATCTTAATTACCATCATCACTCAGAGTATTGTAAAATCAGCATATTCTTTGTTTTACAAAATAAAACTCCCTGTCAGGTGAATATTCAGCAAATATTTTCTCCCATTCTGTAAGTTTTTCTCTTCACTTTGTTGACTGTTTCCTTTGCTGTGCAGAATATCAGTTTGATATAATCCCATTCGCCAGGTTTTGGTTTTGTTTCCTGAACTTTTAGGGTCCTGTCCAGAAAAATCATTGTCTGTGTGAATATCTTGAAGTGTTTCCTCTATGGTTACTTTTAGTAGTTTCAGAGTTTCAGATTGTAAATTTAGGGCTTTACCCACCTTGATTTGATTTTTATATAGCATGAGAGATAAGAATTAAGTTTGAGTCTTCTGGATGTAGATACCAACAGCATTTATTGAAAAGAATGTCATTTCTGCAGTATATATTTTGGTAACTTTGTTGAGAATCAGTTGGCTGTAGATATGTGGGTTTTTTTCAGTAATCTATATTCTGTTCCACTGGTTTGTTATTGTGCCAATATCATGTTGTTTTGCTTATTATGGCTCTGTAGTATAACTTGAATTCAGTTATTGTAATACTTCCATGTCTGTTCTTTATGCTCAAGATGTTTTTTAGCTATTCAGGGTCTTGTGCTTCTATATGAATTTTAGAATTATTTTGTTTTTCTAGTTCTGTGATTAATGTCAGTGATATTTTGATGAAGACTGCATTGAATGTATAGATATCTTTGATTAATATGGAAATTTTAACAATATTAATTCTCTCAATTCATGAGCTTAAAAGTCTTTTTTATCTTTTTGTGTCTTCTGTAATTTCTTTCATCAATATTATATTATTCAGCTTTCCCATAACTAGGACAAAATATCTAACACTCACAACTTAATAGATGAGATGTTCAATGTGGCTCACAGTTGTGGGTGGTTCCTTCCATTATTGGCTGACTCTAAGGCAGAAACAGCATGGTAGGAGGCTATAGTGGAGGGAAGGTGCTCACCACATGGCAGCAGGGAGGTACAGAGGGAAAGGATGTACTTGGGACAAAAATGCACCATTACAGGTCACGCCTAAAGTGACCCACCTTTTCCAACCAGGCCCCACCTTTGAATTCACGGGACTTTTGGGTGACATTTTATATATAAACCGTAACAAATGTTTTATAATTTCCATTATATATCTTTAATTTTCTTCATTAAATGTATTCCTATGAATTTTTAAGCTATTGTGAATTGCTTTCAAGTTTTATTTCTCAGCAAATTTGTTATTGGTGTGTAGGAAAGCTACTGATTTTTCTATGTTGATTTTATTTCTGCTACATTGTTGAATTTATTTGAGTTCTAAAAGTCTTTTGGTGGAATGTTTTCAGTTGTATACAGAATAGTTACATCACATTAGGAGGAATTATGACCTTGTTACTGTCTGTGCTTGGAGATTAAGTAGTTTAAGGAGATGTGTTTGGGTGTCAAGTTGACAAGGCAAGGATTTGTGATTATTAGTCTTGCTTGTCAGCCTGATTGGCTTGAGAAATACCTAGGAGATTAGAAAACTTTTTTGTGTGTTTGGTTAGGTCATGGTGATACAACCTGGGGGACTGTATCTAGTCTCTGGCTCCTTCCCCTCTGGCTCTTCTCCTGCTCTCTAGATCACAGATGGCATGAGTTGAGCAACTTTCTTTCCTCTGCCACTCTCCTCTGACACAATGTTTATGTAACTTGCAGCCACCCAATAATGGACTGAATTCTCTGAAACCATGAGCCAAAATAAACCTACTAAAGTTGCAAGCATCAGATATTGTGTCCCAGGAAAGGGAAAACTGACAATTATAGGATGTTTATTTGAAATATTTTGATTTTTTTGTCGTATATTTCCTTTGTAATACTGCTTTTGCTATATCCCATAAAATTTGGTTTGTTGTGTTTACATTTTAATTTGTTTTGAAAAATTTGTTAATTTCTTTTCTGACTTATTTAATGGCCCACTGTTTGTTCAAAAGTATGTTGTTCAGTCTTCATGTATCAATATAATTTCTAAAAATTTGTTTTTTGTTTGTTCTAGTTTTATTCCATTGTGATCAGAAAAGATACAGGATAAGATTTCATTTTTTTAATTTGTTGGAAATTGCTTGGCAGTCTAATTTATGATGTTTCTACAGAAAGTTTTATGCATTGATGAAAAGAATGTGTATTCTGCAGATGTTGGATGGAAGGTTCTGTAAAGTATGTTAGGTTCATTTGGTATACAATACAATTTAACACTGATGTTTCTTTTTAACCTTTTGTCACAAGATCTTTACACTAATGAAAGTTGTTGAAATCCCCCACCATTATAGTAATGAAATTTACCTCTTCCTTTAGGCTTAATAATAGTTGTTTTAGAAAACTGGATGCTCCAACATTATGTGGGTATACATTTACAATCATTATGGAAGTATGATGAAAAATACAATGAATGTTACTGTCAATGGAAATACAGGAATCTTCGTGAGTAGTGATACATCAGACTTCACTAATAGTGCATGGTAAGTTTCAACTTGTTCTGTGCAATTAGTCACTTGTGGCTATGGTTAAGATAAAGTATGTTTTAAAGTGTGCCATAAATCATGGATCAGGAACAACACATTAACATGAAATTTTGTCAGTTTTACTGGAGTTTATTTACCATTTTACCAGTTCAGATTCTAGCTTTTAAACATATGTCATCATAGGTGATGAAATTTAGGTTTATGGTCATGATCATGACCAAGGTAAGAGTTTTTGGCAGAAATCACCCAATTCTCCTCATGTGGAAAAAAGCACATCAACCAAGATCCAACATCAAGGTGAGGTTGAGTGTGTTTACTGAATGAATGTCATCGTGCAATGTGAATTTGTTTCCAGAAACACTACAATGAACTCTGAATATTATAAGGGCTTATTGGAGCTTTAAGAAACAATGTGCATAGAAAATGAACTGAGAAATGAGAAAACAGTTTCATCCTCTATCATAACAATTCTCCATTTCACACATCACTTCTGTTACAGAAATTTCTGTCAATAAAAACATTACATTGTGTCCTCATCCACTTTATTCACCATATCTGGCACCATAGAACTCTGTTTTTTTCCAAAAGTCAAAGGGACCATAAAAGTAAATGAGTTGAATTGATTCAGGACACTGAAGCAGCCATGAGACCACAACTAAAAACACTCATGAAAGAAGATTTTCAGGACTTACATAAAATATCTTTTAATAATAATAGTCTGTTCGGAGTAATAACTTAGATTTCACACAAAATCTGTGTACTTTTACTCCACCTCACACTGTATAATTTGGATGTTATAGTTTACATTTTTTGTGTGTTTATGAATACATTAAAATAACTATAATTATCTTATACTTTTGCCTTTTAACGTGTATATCAGAGCTATATGTAATTTTGATACCACTATTACCATACTACTATATTTTGATTATGACCTGTACCTGTGAATTTTTTTTTTTGGTACCGGCAATTGAACTCAGGACCTTGTGCTTGTGAGGCAGGCGCTGGAACCACTGAGCTAAATCCCCGGCCCTATACCTGTGAATTTTATACTTGCATGTTGCCAATTTGAATCCTTTATTTTAGTTTGATGGATTCCCTCTAAAATGTATTGTAATGTGATGAACTCTCTCACATTTTGTTGGCATAAGAAGTCTGTGTTTCTTCCTCCTTTCCAAGTGTACTTTTTAATTTTAGGGGTAAAGTATACTTAGTTGGCAGTTCCTTTTATTTTTCATAACTTACAATATTATCCTACTCTACTAGCCTTCAAAGTCCCTGTTGAGAAAGTCACTGTAAGCCACTTTAATATTCCTTTGTACATGATATGCTTCTATTCTCATACTGCTTTCAAAACTTTCACTTTGCTTTTGATTTTTTACAATTTGTAATATGTCTTGGTGAAATCTTCTTTAGATTACATCTTATGGGAAAACCTATGAGCTTCATATATGTGGAGGTTCACATCTTTACCTAGAGTTGAAAGTTTCTACCCTCTATTCTTTTAAATAAGCATTTGTTTCTTTCTTCCTTTCTTTTTCTGAACTCTTCTTATGTAAATACTAGTTCACTTGGTGATATCTCACTGATCCTTTTAGTTGTCTTTATCTGCTCTCCCTATTTTTTCAAATACTCAGTATTCTGTTTTTTCTAGTCTTTCTTCTTTCTAGTCTGCTGTTGAAGCTCTCTATTGAATTTGTTACTTCAGTTAACTCTCAAATTTGTATTTGTTTCTTTTTGTTTTCTACCTCTTTTCTGATCTTGCCTTGTACATATATTATTTTCCTGGTTTCATTCAGTTGTTTATTTGTGCTACCTTGTAGTTTGCTAAACTTCTTTGGAGTGGTTATTTTGAATTCTTTGTCAGATAATTCATAGAATTCCAATTTTTGTTTGGATGAGTTACTGAAAGTTTATTATGTTCCTTTTGTGATACCTTGTTTCCTTGTTCCTTTGTCATCATGGTAGTCTTTAAGATTCCTGCACATTTGTAGAAGTAATTACCTCTTGAAGACTATATGGCTTGACTTTGGAAAGAAAATAACTCCACTGGAAGAAGGTAAAGAGAAATGCTGGGTTTTACTCAGTTATTGGATCTAGGGAGTCAAATGTCAGGTTGTGTGAAAGCTCCAAGCATAGAATGACATATTGTTTCATCAGCTCAGGCATGGTTTCAAGAGTTGTGGGAGATCTGCAGTGGCTGCAAAGGATGTTGGGGGTCCTCAGTGCCATCTCTTGGTCCAGAAGTAATCAGACAGTCAACAGTGGGGGTAGAGTTGACACTGCCTGGTGCGTACACATGTGTGTGACAGGGATTTCACATAGTCCACAGTTGTAAGGGTTAAGGACTACAATAGGGCACCTATGGTTGATTGTGGACACACACACAATGACTGTGCTGTGTATCTGAGGCAGAAATCACATGACTGCAGCAGCTGGGGCTGTTTTGGTGAAGTCAGAGGGAAATAGATTTAGGGACTTTCAAGGATGCTCTGTTGTGTCCTGGGTGAGGGGCCTCTGTGGCAGCAGTACCTAGAATGGCTCTCATGTAAAGGTAGAAGGGTGGTGGCGCAGGCAGAGATGGTAAAAATCTATGGGGATTTGATGTAAAAGGATGCAGGGGATCCACAGTGACTATATTAGCTCTTGGTTTTGCTCTGTTGGTAGCAAAGGCTATAAGAAATCCATTAAAGATATGCTAGCTGTGGTTTCCCGAGCAGCTTTTGCTGCTGAAGTGGTCTGTGGAGCAACCTGAGGATGCCTAAGATGCATAGTATGGGTCCTCAGAGGTAAAAGCTGCAGGGGGGCAATATGAGGGCCATTAAAGTCTTCAGCAGAGACATTTACTGGAGTCCTTTGCAGAACAGAAACAGGCACCATGATGACTCCCACCATGTAGCTGGAAGATCTATCAGCTATGCCAATCTTCCCATCAATACAGGTGAGGTGAAACTTAAACTGATCATCTGGCCACTGCCTTAAATTTTTGGGAAAGGTGCTTGTTCACTCCTCTTTACTTCTGTCTTCAAGAAGGACTCATGAAATAGAGACTTATCTCTCTATGCTGAGCAGTTTTGATTTGAGGAGTGAGGTAATATAGACAAAATGAATCTGTCCTTCTTAGCTTTTATATAGTTATTCTCATGTCTTTTTTTTCTCCCACTGCTGTAATTTCTTAAAATGGAGTCCTGACATATTCCAGAAATTTCTTTTCAGAGATAGGTACAAAATTATTTGTCAACATACAAAAAGACTATATCTCCTATCCCACCATCTTACTGTTGTCACTTTACCACAGTCTGGATGACTGTATCTTTGTAGTAAGTCTTGGAGTCAGAAAGATCCTCTAATCTAGTTTCTTATTTTCAACATTGGTTTGGAAATTACAGTGTCATTTTGGTTCATGAACTTAATTCTTTTCACAATTCTGGTCACAAACCAATTTGGAGAAGAACTGAATCAAATTTAATGGTTAGGTTCAGTGCTGACCTTATGAGGAAATTTGATTTGGTTCTCATCCATCTCAATTTGTGACCATAATAATGGAAAGAATTAAGTCTGTGAAGCAAGGTACTTCTGTATGTATAAGAATATGAGTTATTTACATTTTTATACAGAATTTAAGAATTAAGTGCTAATTTCTTAGAGAAATTTTGAAGATACTTTCTTTCAACTACATTGACCACAACTTAATTTAGGGAGTATTGATAATTTAAAATATAAAATCTTCCAATTTATAAGCACAATACAATTTTCCCTGTATATTTATGGAGGCTGCCTGAACAGATTCAGGCAACTGTGGATCAAAAATATGTCTAAAATTTATATCTGTATTGAACATGTACAGACTTATTTCCTGTTATTATTCCCTAAGTCATTTAGTACAACTGATATTTGCACAAAATTTATATTGCGTTAGGAATTATAAGTAATCTAGAAATGATTGATTGTATGCAGGATGAGGAATTTTAATTTGATAAATTTTTTTGTATTATTCTGGTACACATTTGTTTTGTTTTTTTACCTAAAACCTATTTTGTCCACATAAATTTGTTTTTATAGAAAAGAAATAACTCTTTGCTGAAAAACTCAGCTGGGAGAGCATTAGACTAAAGGAAAGAAATAACTGGGTTTTTTACAATTATGATGCATGGACTATTTAATGTAAATTGATATTTAATTGGGTTTTAATTTATTGATTGCTATTTTTTTGTTCCAGTTGTTTTTATTCCCTTTTTTCTTTGGTACTGAGGATCAAACTAGGGACTTTGTGCTTGCAGGGCAGGCATCTAAACCACTCAGCTAAATCCCTGGTCCTCCCATTTTTTATTTTACTATTTTTACAAAGATTAATTCACTAGTAATTATGTCTATTTATTTCTTAATTCATTGCATATAACTCTTCTAACAGTTGCTTTAGGACTTATAGTATGCATTTTTAAACACTTGTGTTTAAACTCTTTACAGTAATCAGGCTCTATTTGTCATATAGTATAAGAACCTTACAGTATTATACTTTCATCTCCCCACTCCCAAAGGAGAGAAGATGACTACCTAAGGGGCAACAACAAGTGTTTCTGACTTGACACTGAAGCAAAGCAAGTAGTCCGAGGAAGGAATGAAAGATAAGTTATGACAGAAGGGTAAGTGGAAATTCAGTGTCTGGTGTGTGAGTGAAGGGAAGCTGGTCCACTTTTCCATCTCAGCCCCTCAGCCCTCACCTCAGACCCTGAGTACACGCAATCTTAGGAGAGGATTGGACTGAGGAAGAGAGACGGCCTTCCAGAAGTGTCCTGGTTGATGGAATAGATTCACAATCACTCTGTCCTTCCTGCTGGCCTTGGTGAGTGAGATAAATTCAAGCCAGGGACTCAGAGATCCCAAGTGGATGAGAATGACACCCCACACCTGGGTTTTGAAAACAGTAATATTGCAGCATCTGTGAGTGGTAGGCCTGTGGGGAGAGCTAGGCTGGCTCAACACAGAAAAAAATAAGACACCCTTTCCACCACGTACAATGGGAATGCTGTGCTTCTGTATCATTCAGTACACTACTAATGATTTCCAGTAGGCCCCCTTGGTGGGTTTCTCCAGCACCTCCAGGCTGGGGACTGCAGAGGTCAGGGAGGCCTGGGGCAGTGCAAAGTATATGGAACAGAAAGTGGGGCAGGGGAGATCTTGAGAGAAGAGATAGTCTGGTGCCCAGGTTTAGGGATGATTTGGCAAAGCCAGAATAGACTGGGTAGTCTCCTATTTTTCCCCCAACACCAAAACCCTGAGGTGGCATGAAGTCTCACATAATACCTGACGCTGGCAAAGGAAGCCCTCAGTTGAGCCGAGGGGGTGCCCCAGGTTCTATGGGTAGATATGAAAATGGAGCTCTTGAAACAGAAACAGATAGATGAGTATGGGAGGGTTGACAGAGAGCATTGCTTAGGCTGGAGGTCTTTTGGCCATTTATTAGGCAAGGAAAGCCCGCAGGGGGAAGACGTGGAGATGACTGCACTATTTGGCAGGCAGTGAAGAAAATGAGAGAGAGGTCCCTGGTGCAAGTGGACAGAGACCTGGAGGACTGGGAGTTAGGCAAACTACACCGCATTTGCTTCTTCCCAAACCAACTGAGGCAACTGAATCTTGAGACCAAGACAGAGGCCTGCAGTTGGTCATGCCCAGAGCACAGCCTGCAAGTAGGAGATGGGTCTGGAGGGAGTGACAGTGCTCACTGCTTCCGGCCTGTAATTGTGCAGTTTGCAGAGGGAAACTGCTTGGCTGCTCACAATCAGAATCTGACCCCGGTATAGAGGAGCTATGGGTTAATGCTGTGGGTTAATGCTGGAAAAACTGTGTGATAGGTTTTTTTTAAAAAAATTTTTTTAAAAATCTATGTTTTTGTTGAAGTTTCCTTGCTTGTTTTTTTGTTCTGAGTTATCTTGGTTGTAGTTTTCCTTTCTTCTGATTTTTGCTTCTTTATTGATGTTTTGATATTTCTCTTTACTTTATTCTTTATGGTTTCCCCCTATGTCTTGCACTCTATTTTAATCCTTTTCTCTTTTATTTTTATTTTCTTTCCTCTCTATTCTTTTTTTCTCCTTTATTCCTCATTTTTCAATTCCTTGCCTTCCTTCTCCTCCTTTTCACCTATCATATGGTATAGATGATAGATAGACAGACAGACAGACAGATAGATATTAGTATCATTCAAGGTTATGTCAAGATAATTGGTAACAAAATTGGACATAGAAGCCCCAAACAAAATTAACTACAAGTATATTAACAGTTTCCAATAGTATCACAGTCTCCTTCAATCTCTAAATTCACTTCCACCCATCTGCATAACTGCATCTGCCTACACAAATACTCTCTCAAGCCCTCTCAGCACTAGCCCTTTACCCCAGAAATTCCAACACAATCTGACCTCCTCTTGTTCACCTATCAACAATTCTCTTGCCTCCTTCTCTTCCTACTAACATAGCCTCTTCCTTTCCCCTCACTCTTCACATAAATAGCAGTATGAAATAGTCTATAATTGGTATTGATAAAATGGTGAAATTATCAAAAGAAGTTTAATGTTTATGACTGATGTATGGTTGAATCCATTGATGCTATTATAGCCAGTAAAGTTTCTCCCCTTTACAAGCGACTGGATCCTTCTCAGTTAAATCGTATAGGTTGAAGTGATAAATAGTATCTCCTGGTACATAAAGCCAAGATCATATTACTAGAAAACAGAGCTGAATTAAAGAAATCTTCATACCAACAACAAATTTTCCTCACTCTATTTGACCTCAACCCTCAGTACACACGCACACACACTCACACACACGAACATGAAAATACAAGGCCACAAAACACCTTCATAGACTCCCAACCTTCCCAAAGCAAACCTAAGGGGCACTGATGGAGAGGAAATCAAACAACAAATAGATGAGCTGCATGAAATCATTAATGAGGAAGCAAAGAAAATCGGCCAGCTCAAAGAAGACGTAATCTGAAAGACAGCAGAACCAACAAACTGACTAATCAAAGAAACAAATATGAAATTGGAAGAGCTGACCAAAACTATTCAAAATGTGAATGACAAATTTATCAGATTCCATGAAAACATGCCAAGCAGAAATCCCAGAGATAAAAATTCTATTGAATACACAAACAGCAGAAATGACACATGATATTATACTCAAAGAAACCTTTAAAATGATTAAAAAAATAAGGAGAATTCATTCAGCAGCTACTAGATGATGCTAAGAAGACTAACCTAAGGCTAATTGGGGTTAGAGAGAAATGAGAAAATAGCACACATGGAATTTTAAAAAAATTTATTTACAGGTATGATCACAGAAAATTTTCCAAGTATAGGGAAAGAACTCAGTACACATGTGAGTAGGGATTACAGAATGCTAAATAATTCCAATGAAAAAAGAAGCTCCCCACATAATAGCATAGTCAAAATACCAGACGTTCACCACAAGAACAGAATCTTAAAAGCTGTTAGAAAAAAAGCAAAAACAAAAATCACTTATAAGTATAAACTGATTAGGATTACAGCAGACTTTTTAACACATTTGAAAGGTAGGAGAGCTTGAAGTGAAGTGTTTCAAGCCCTCAAATAAAACAACTTTCAACCCAGACAAATTTATTCTGCAAAATAATTTTTCAAAATTAATTGAGAAGTAAGGACATTCCATGACAAAGAACACTAAACCAGCACCCCCCAAAATTTTCAAGAATGTCCTAGACAGAGACAAAGCTAACAAGGCCAAACTGTCTGATAAATACACATCAAGCAAGACGAGTAGTTAAAAAATGAAAAATAAATGAGTCAACAACAAAGAATGCAATGACAGTAATGTCAATATTTTTCAGTTATAACTATTTAAATGGCTTCAATTCCCCCAATTAAAAGGTACAGATTGGCACACTGGATGAAAAAAAACCACAACCTAGGGCTTTGCTGTATTCAGGAGACTGAATCCAGAAAGAGATTCATAGACTCAAAATCAAAGGATGGAAAACAATATTCCATGCTCTCGGATCCAAAAAGCAACCAGGAGCAGCAATTTTACTCTCAAAGTAAACTTTAAACTAAAAAATGATCAGAAGAAGCAAAGGTCACTACATTTTAGTTAAGGGAATAATTCAAGAAGAAGAGATGACAATTGTACATAAATGTACACTAAGTATAGGTTTACCCAGCTTCATAAAGCAAACACTACTGGACATAAAAGATCCAATAAATATCAACACAATCATAATGGGGGTCCTCCATACTCAACTTTTACAAATAGATCAACTGAACTGTTCACAAAGAAATATCAGAGCTGAACTATTTTTGAACAAATGGATTTAAAAGTTACCTATAGAGTGGTTCTATTCTACTAAAATAAAATACACATTCTTGTCAGCAGCACATGGAACTTTCACCAAAATAGACCACATACTAGTTCATAAAACCTTGTCTAAATTAATACCAAATAATCAAAATATCCCATGTATACATCAGATCATAGTTCACTGAAATTAGAAATTAATTGCAAAAAATACAGGAATTTTACAAACACCTATACACTCCTGAACACTCAATGTGTCACAGAAGAATTCAAAGACTAGAATCAAATGATAATGCCAACACAACATAACAGAATCTTTGGGGCACAATGAAAGCAGTCCTAAGTAGGATGTTCATTGCTATGAATGCTCATATTAAAAAACAGAGTGAGTTCAAATAAATAACCTAATGATGCACTTCAAGATCCTGAAAAACAAGAACAGCTCAAATCCAAATAGTACAAAGAAGAAAAGCATAAAGATCACAGTGTAAGTCAATGAAATTGAGACTCAAAAAACAATACAAAGAATCCATTAATAAAAAAAAAAACTGGTGAAAGAATGAACAAAATGTACAAGCCCTTAGCCAAACTTACCAAAGAAGAAAAAACCAACACCATTTCCCCACCCCATCCTCTTATAATTATTGTTAGACATTTTAATTCTACAAATTTTATAAACTGCATGACACATTACTCTTATTTTTGCAAATTAAAGAGTTCACTGGCTTTTAAGAGACATTTGAAAATTAATAAAAGATCATTCATTAACCCACACATTTACCATTTCCAGAGATCTCATTTCCTTTTATAGATGCTGATATCTTTCTGGTACGTCATTTTATTTCTTACTGAGAAACTACCATTAATCTCTGTCCTGAAGGTCTGCTTGAGATGATTTTTTTGTATGATTAAAGAAAAGATGCTATTTTGCTTTAAGTTTGGGAGACACTTTCACTGGGTATAGAATTCCCTGCTGATACATGTTTCTTTTTGTATTTTAACAATAGTGCTGCTGTTCTTTCCTGTATCATTTCTGACAGAAAGTCTCGTGTCATTCTTATTTATTTTTATTTTTTACTTTTTATTTTTTAATTTTTAAATTTTTTTATTAAATTCTTTTATTGGTACATTGTAGGTATACAACACAATTACATTTCTCATTGGGAATTGTACCTTTACATAAT
>NW_004624771.1:4672040-4721666 GCF_000247695.1 Heterocephalus glaber
GGCTAAAGGTTTATCGATTTTATTTATTCTTTCAAAAAAACCCAACTCTTTGATTCATTAATTTTTTGTATCATTCTCTTAGTCTCCATTGCATTGATTTCTGCTCTGATCTTTATAATTTCCTTTCTTGTACGAGCTTTGGGTTTATTATTCTCTTCTTTTTCTAAGAGTTTGAGGTTCTGCATTAGATTATTTATCTGAGTTCTCTCTGTTTTCCTAATATGGGCATTCACTGCTATGAATTTCCCGTGTAGAACTGCATTCATTGTGTCCCATAGATTCCTGTATGTTGTACTGGCATCATCATTTACTTGTAGAAACTGTCAAATTTCATCTTTAATTTCCTCTGTGACCCATTGGTTGTTCAGGAGGGTGTTATTTAATTTCCAGGTGTTTGTGGGAGTTTTGCAGTTTCTCATGTTATTGATCTCCAATTTTATTGCACTGTGGTCTGATAATATACAGGTGGTAATTTCATTTCTTTTACATTGATTTAGACATGGCCTGTGAGCTAGCGTGTGGTCTATTTTGGAGCATGACCCGTGTGCAGCTGTAAGGAATGTGTATTCTGATTTTGTGGAGTGGAACGCTCTGTAAACATCTATTAAATCCATTTGTTCAATAGTTTGGTTTAGTTCTAGAATTTTGTTGTTAATTTTTTGTCTAGATGATCTGTCTATTTGTGATAGTGGGGTATTGAGGTCCCCCACTACAACTGTATTAGTGCTTATTTGATTTTTCATGTCCATTAAAATTTGTTTTGTATAGTTAGGGGCATTCGTATTTGGTGCATATATATTTAGGATTGTCATCTCTTTCTCTTGGATTGTTCCCTTCATAAGGATGTAATGACCATCTTTGTCTCACTTAATTAGTTTTGGTTTGAAATCTACTTTGTCTGCAAATAAGATTGTTACCCCTGCTTTTTCTGGGTTCCTGTCGTGTGGAGAGCTGTTTTCCATCCTTTTACTTTCAGTCTATGAATTTCCTTTTGAGTTAGGTGTGTTTCTTGTATACAGCATATTGCTGGATTTTGCTTCTTAATCCATTCTGTCAGTCTACTTCTTTCGATTGGTGAATTGAGGCCATTAACATTGATAGTTATAATTGAGAGATATTGACTCATCCTTGTCATAATTTTACTGTTGTTGGCTCTTATTTCTTTTTCCCTCTTTCCCTTTAGTTTCTTACCTTGTCTGGTGGCTTCCCTCTGTTGAGCCTTATGGAGTTGTGACCTTCGTTGCCTTTTTCTAGGATATTGCTTAGAATTGTTTGGAGTGCTGGTTTGGTGTTCATGAAATTTCTCAGGTGTTCTTTGTCGTGAAAGTATCTAATTTCCCTATCAATTTTGAAAGATAATTTTGCAGGATACAACAGTCTAGGTTGGAAGTTATTTTCTTTCAGGGCTTGAAATACTTCACTCCAGGCTCTCCTTGATTTGAGGGTTTGTGTTGAGAAGTCTGCTGTGATTCTGATGGGCTTTCCTTTATAGGTGATTTGTTTCTTTTCTCTAAGTGCCTGTAGAATTTTGTTCTTCTGTTGGGTTTCTGGGATCTTGACTATTATATGTCTAGGTGTAGATTTTTTTTATCATGGCTGAGTGCAGTTCTACATGGCTCGCTTATCTGTGTGTCCACTTCTCCACCTCTGTCTGGGAAGTTTTCTACTATTACTTCTGTGAGCAGTTTTTTTATGTCAATTGTACTTTCTCCTGTTTTTTCATGGACTCCTATCAGTCTTATGTTATTCTTCTTTCCAACATCTAGCAGCTGTTGAATTGATTTCTCATGGTCCCTTACTATTTTTAAGAAATCTCTGTTTTCATGGTCCTTCACCTCAATCCTGTCTTCTATACCTGATATTCTATCTTCAGATTCTCTCAATCTGCTCTGCATGCTTTCAGTGGAGTTTTTAATCTCCTGAATATCTGTTTGAATCTGTTTCATGGATTCCATTTCTTTCTTATGTTGTGCAATCATGGTTTCCATTTCTTTCTTATGCTGAGCATTCCTGGCTCCCAGCATGTTTCTGAGCTCATCTATTTTTTTTTTATCAGTTTCTGTTCTAGAGCCTCTAATCATGTCTTTCACTCTGCTCACCATCTCTGTAGTTATCTGGGAGATTATTTCTGCTTTGAATTTTTCTAGAGCCTCATTCATCTGTTTTGTTACTTCCTGTGCTATCAGTTCAGGGTGTCCAGGTGGTTGATTATCAGACTTTTGCACCTCATTTCCCCCAGAAATTGCCTTTTGTAGGGTGGAAGTCTGGATTTGTGACTTGCTTAAATGCCTTCTCATTTTTGTTTTTGGTACTGTCCCTGGTTTAGTTCCTGGGTTGATATTATGAAGTTGTTTATTGTAAGTCTCTTTGTTGGTCTATTTAAAACCCTTATGGAATGATTGCTTCTAAGAGATGTCTACCAGATATGGATGGTCTTTAGGTTTTGAGTCTCTAATGACTCTGAGGCTATCTCGTTTTCATTACACCAGAAAGGAAAACTGTTTAGATCAGTCATGACATCTTACCTCAAGTCATATAATCAGCAATACCATAGCACCAAATACCTCTTAAAGAATGACAATTTGTGGTAGTTATTAATCTATCACCTTTAAAAAATAAAGGGCCTCCTTCAAGGTATGTCTCTGCTGTCACAATAGACAACGTGGGCAGCAGTGTGCAGTTATAAGTCAATGAGTCTCAGTAAGCTACTCCCAGACCCGCGAGATTCAGGCAGATTTCTGTTTGCAAGTCCCAAGTTGAGCTCCCTGTCCTCCTGTAGGGTTGCACTCTGCAAGTTTCTACTGCAAGTTTCAGCTGCTTTTCCCCGGAAGAAAGTTCAGTTTCCAATGGGAGCTAATAATCCCTCCAGCTTACCAATCACGGTGGTCTGATGTGGCTTTATTGCAGAGATTCCCTTCACTTTTCCAGTGGGCTTGTTTTCATCAAGGAGCCTGAGACAGGCACTCTCTCTGTTGTTCACTTCTGGAGCTCAGGACAATAGCTTTTGTCCCCCTGTGCTTCTGCAGTGTGTAACCAAGTAGCTGCACAGCCAAAAGGCCAGAGGTGGGGTGGGGTGGGGGGGAGTATTGTTGGAGGCGCCCGCGCTGCCCAGCCGTCAGCTGGTGGGCCTGCCGGGGGCGGGGGCGGGCTCCTCACCCTGGCCTGGTGGCTGGTGGAAAGCTGGTGGAGAAAGCCGTAGTGAGCAGGTCCCAGTCAGCCTGCAACCGCTAGGCCCCACTTGGCCCTGCCGGCTCCCTTCGGTCCAGCCATCAGCTGCAATTTGGGCTTTTAAAATGCTTCCTTGTCTCGCTGTGACATTTACAATCTTTCCTGTTCTTGAACAAATTGAATATAGTTATGGATCTCTTTAATGTCCTTGCCTAGTAATTCTAATATTCATATCCTTTATGTATTTGGTTTCCATTGTTTTTTTCCTTTCATGATGGGCTTTGTTTTTTCAGTTTCTTGGAATACCTCTTGGTTTTTGTTGTTGACAGCCATTAAAAAAATTATTGGGTTTTTTTTTCTGTTTCTACAATGTTCTTGAGCTTTGTTCTGGGGCATAGTTACGTTATTTGAAAACAATTTAGTATTTTGTGTCATGTTTTATTCTTTGTTAGGCAGGACTAGAAAAGCTTTAATCCAGGGATGGCTGTTCATATAAATGACCAAGTCTCTCTGTCTTGTATAGTGAGAACACGAACAATTTCTGGTAATATGTGAACTCTGAAAGTTTTCCTTTGTTCCTTTTAGACAATTTTCTTCAAGTCTTGGGTAATGTCTTTATACATATCTTCCAATCACTACTCCGCTAAGGATTTGGTTTGGACTCACTGCAGTTCTGTGCTTTCTTTTAGTGAAGCTTTCTGCTTTCCAGGACTTTACTATTTGAACTCTGATAACACTGGCTTTCCCAGTCTCATATATGTATTAACTCAAGAAAATCGCTGGGCTCTGTCTTGATTTCCTCTCCCTTACTTGGGATCATGGGTACTCTTTTCAGAATGGAAGATAGTTCTTCCCTCATTTGTTTCTCTTTTCTCATGGATTACTGAATTGTACTTGATAGCTTATGTCTTGAAAACCATCACATTGCATATTCTTTAGCAAATTCTAGTTGTTTAAAAAAATTCAGTCCCTGTTACTCCATGTTGTCTCATGTAGGAGTATATTTTGATATAATTTCAAATGTAAACAAAAATTTAAAAGATATTTTGATGGATTCAATACATTGTCATAAATATCTTTTTTTATTTTCACCAGTTGTTTATAATTTATCTTTATTTCTGTCTCTGTTTTTCTCTGTCGCTGTCTTCTATATATCTGTGTGTGTGTGTGTGTGTGTGTGTGTGTGTGTGTTTTACTTTGTTCTAGAAAGCTTGTTTTTGAATAAGGCTAACACATCATGCTACTTTATGTCTGACTATGTCATTGTGTGTACTAAGAACAAGAGTACTCTCTTGCATAACATGATTAGTGCTATAAAAATCAGGAAATTTGATATTAATACAATACTGTCATCTTATCCTTTTAATGAATTGTCCTAATAAATTTCTGTATAGCCACTGATTGTACCTGGTCTAGGATCAAATCCAGGTTTCTGCATTACATTTGGTTGTCACATCGTTTTAGTGTCTAATTTGCAGCAGTTCTGCAGTCTTCCTTTGTGCTTCTTGACCTTGAATTTCTAAAGATTTCAAGTCAGCCACTCTGTAGAATGATCCTCAATTTTGATTTGTCTGATGTTTCCTCATGATTAGATTCTGGATATGCATTTTTGGCAAGAATACTACTAGTGGTGATGGTGTATTCTCAGTGCATCTTATTAGAAGACATATAAAATGTCAGTCTATTACCAAATTGCGGTTAGCTTTAATGACTTGTATTGAAGTAATTTGCAAGTTTCTTTTTAGACTATTCCTCTTATGTAATTAATACATAATTTTGGTCAAATATTTTAAAAATATATGAATTCACAACTCTCTTCAAAATTTTAACCCACTGGTTTTAGCATAAAATAGTGATTTTTCTAATTATATTAGTCTTTAGGATTCTACCATAAGGAAAAATTACTTAGACCTTATGTTAGTCAGCTTTCTATTATTATAATGAAGTAGCTGGAATAAGTAACTTATGAAGAGAAAAGGTTTATTTTGGCTCAAGATTTGGAGATTTCAGTCCATGTCCTGTTGGCCCTGTTGATTTGGTTCTGTGGCATGACAGCATATCACAGTGGGAGTAAAAGGTGGAGCAAAACCATTAACTTCATGAGCCAGGGCATGAAGGGAAAGAAGGGGCTGGGGCCCTGCAGTCCCCATGGTGTTCTGCTCTCAGTCGTCAAGGACTTGCCACAAGGTTCCATCACCTTGCAATAACATTTTCGTATTTTTATAATGGTAGACTCATGGTTTTTTATTAATGAATAATTATCCATCATTATCTTTGGGTTACTCAAATTGTCCCAGATTTGACCTATGAAGATCATTCTAGCTGCTCCTGTGCTTTTTTGAAATGCCTTCATGTTTCTTTGAGTACTTATTTTCTGGTTCATTGATATATTTCAGGCTTACTTTGCACTGCATAGCACCATATGACCTACAAACTGTTATTTTTGTCCTTTTAAAAATTACATAATAAAATATAAAAATAAGGAAATTTTGTTACTTATATATATTCACTATACTATACATTTTATATGTAGCCCAGGACAATTCCTTTTCACTCAAAAGTGAGGGATTGCAAAAAAAAAAAAAAGGGAAATGTGGGCTATAGGAGGAAAATTTTGAATACTATTAAAATTATGAGCTCAGCTAGTAATAATTACTTTTTCTAAATTAAGATTATTATAAATGAGGAATTTTAAGTATAATTCCTAGGGAAACTAGTAAAAATTCTTAAAGTAATATAGTAAAACTTTCTCAAAATAACAGTAAAAATAAAGGGAGAATTAAATCAGAGAGTAGGCTATATCTATTCAATACAAAAGAAGGTAGTAATGGAGGAATTGAGGAACTAAACCAATGTGACATACAGAAAATGAATAACAAAATGACAAGTCCTTTCTTATTAGTAGTTGTGTGAAATGTAAATAGATTAAAATCTCCAATTAGAAAGTAGGAATAAATCAGATTTTAAAAATCATGTTTAGGGCCAGGGATTTAGCTCAGTGGTTCCATCACTTGCCTTGCAACCACAAGGACCCGAGTTCGATCCCTGGTACCAAAAAAAAAAAAAAAAAAAAAATCATGTCCAACTATATATTGTTTACCAGACATTCAGATACACAAATATGTTTAGATAAAGATAAACAAAAAGATTGAAACAGAAGGGTCAACATAGACATTTCTTGTAATGGTACTCAGAAGAGAGATGAAATAGTATATTAATATCATAAAAAATAAGACAAAAATTGTTATGAGAAACGAAGACGGACAGATGTAATGATAACAGTTTCAAGATGATATAACACTTAAAAAGAATGTATTTTGAATTGAAAATGGAAACAGTTCAGCTTTTGTAAATAAGGAGGGAAAGAAGGAATGAAGGGAGGGGAGGGGAATTTAAAAAAAGGAATCAAGTTATATCATGTACAGGTACAAATTCCCTATGAAGAATGTGATCATTATGTATATCTAAATTGTACCAATAAAATTAATTTTTAAAATGAAAATTTTAAAAAGGGAAACAGTTCAAATATAATAGTTGGAGATTTCATCACTGGATTTTCACTAATGGATAGGACAACACAACAGAAGGTTAGCAGAGATGTAGTAGAATTGAACAACACTATGAGCAAATTAAGCCTATCAGACATGAACAACACGCTTCATCCAACAAAAACAAACTACACGTTTTTTCAAGTGCCATGGAACTCAAGAGAATTGAAAATATATATTCAGACAAGAACTTGTACATCATGAATGTTCATAGTAGTACTGTTTATAATATCCAAAATGTAGAAACATCTAAATGTCTATTTCCTGATCAATGGATAAACAAATAATGGAATTTTTATATACTTCCATATTATTTGGCCATAAAAAGAAATGGAATGCAGTTACGTAGTGCAACATGGATGAGTCTTATAAACATAATTCTAAGTGAAATATGCCAAACTAAAAAGGCCCCATCTGATTCCATTTAGATGAATGAAATAGACAAATCCACAGAAACAGTATATCTGGTTGCCATGGCCTACGGGAAAGATGGAATAGGGGTGACCACCTAATATACATGAGGTTTCTTTTTGATGCAATACAAATATCCTGGCAATGTATGGTGGTGTGATGTTGCATAACACTGTGAACATACTAAATGGCACTAAGTTGTATGCTCTAAGATAGCTGAATATTAAATATTATGTTCTTAAATTATATTTTCATAAAAATTCAATTAAAAATAAAGATAAAAGCACATCCTTTTCTATGTACATTTTTTGATGGTTTTCATTTCTTTGTATGAATCTGATTTTCCATCTGCTATTGCTTCCCTTTGTTCTGAGGAACTTATTTTTACCATTCTACAACACAAGTCTATTAGGAATGAATTATCACAGAATTTTTTCTTAAATATTTTGTCATATTTAAGGAAGTTTTCACTAGACCTGAGGATATGGGACTAGAAATGTTTTCTCAACACTTTATTTTTCATGTATATTTTCGGCTCATTTTTTCAGTTTCTTTTTCTTCTGACATTCCAAGTGCAAGATATAGGGCAGATTAATATTTTCTTACATATCACTTATTCATTGAGGAATTTTTGAATCAAATATTTTCTTTTTAACTCTACTAGATTATTTGTATTGCTACATCTTCACATTTACTCTTACATTTGCCAATGTGCTCTTAATGTAATCTGTTAAAATTTTCATTTCAGTGATTGTGCATTTTAATTCTGATATTTTTAATGTAATCATTTAAATGGTATTAATTTCTCTGCTGAGATTCTGCATATGATAATTTAAGCCCTGAAAATATTTAAAATCACTGATTTTAAATCTTTATTGGCTAATTTTATCATCTGAGTCTTTTGAGTATCAGTTTTTATCAAATGCTTCCTTTCTTGATTGTACATACATTCGTATTTCTCTGTATGTGTAATAGTTTTAAATTATAAACTGGACACTGGAGATAATGACATAGTTTAGAGATTTTGTATTCTGCTGTCTTCTTCTGTTGAGTAGATTTTTGTGCTAGCCAGAAGTTAATTGGACTGTATTTACACTCTAAACAGTGTTTTCCCCGTGGTACACAGTAGCTGAAATGTCCTCTCAGGACTTTTAACTTGATTTTTACCAGGGTCCTGGAGGTTTCTTCTGCGTATGTGTATTTCAGTGGTCTGTCGAGAACTGAGTGGAACTTGTATTCATATTCAGGTCTTAACCTCTCTGTGAAGTCTCATCCTTCCCATAATTTCTTCCCTAAATCTCTACCTGCTTTTCCAACTGCAATTTCTTTTTCTGATTTTCTTCTACTCTGCATGATGCATGCTAGAAAGGACCCTTTGGTGATAAGCCATCAATTAAAAAATCTAACCTAATGATAACTTAAATTATCATATCTTTATAATTATTTTGAAATCAAATCTTTATAATTACTTTGAAAGATGTATGTTGCCTCCAATTTCCTTTTTCTTTATGAAGAGTGCAATGGCTATTTGGAGCCGTTTTCGGTTCCATAATCCTTTTAGTATTTAAAAAATTATGTAAAAAATGCCATTACAATTTTGAGGGGGATTTCACCTTGAGTAGTATCAAAATTTCAAGAATCTTAATGCTTCAGTCTATGAAAATAGGATATCTTTTTGTTTAATATTTGTCTCCTTCAACTTCTTTCATCAAATTTTACAATTTTGAGCATATAGATATTTAATCTCTTTTTGCAGCTATTCTAAACTTGATTTTTTATTTCTTTTTGGGGTGTTTCATTGTTAATATATAGAAACACTACTGATTTTTGTATGTTAAATTTATGTCCTGAAATTTTACTGAATCATATTTGCTGTAATAGTTCTTTAATATATTATATATCTTTAATATATATATATCTTTAATATATATTCTGTATAATTTTAATATATTATATATCATATACAAACAGGACAAAATTACTTGTTTCTTTCTAATTTGAATGAATTATATATCTTTCTCACTTAATTTCTCTGGTTAGCACTTCCAGTAACCTATTGAACAGAGGAGGTAAGAATGGGGACCCTTTTTTCAAATTTTAGTGGAAAATTTTTCAACTTTTCATAATGAGGCTGATGTGAACTATAGGCTCATATATTGCCTTTATTATGTTGAAGTACCTTACATTTATACCTAATTTGTTGAGAGTTTTTATAATGAAGTGTTATTAAATTTTACCAGATGCTTTTTTTCTGCATCTACTGAGGTTGAATGGCAGTGCTTTGAATTTGCACTATTTTTTATCTTTCATTTATTAATGTGGTGTATCTTTCATTAATTTATATATATTAAATCATCCTTGCATTCTAAGAATGAATAAATTGATCATGTTGTATGATCCTTTTAATGTATGGATCCCTACATTTTATATGTACTAATTTGCCTTTATGTTCGTATATAACATTTAATTTAGGCCAAGTATCTACAAGCTGTAGCTTCTGGACCTAATCTGGCCTGTAAAATATTTTGCTATGGCCCACAGATATAAATGGCTTTTGCATTTTTAAAGAGTTAAAGAAAAGGAAAGAGAACATGTATTAAAGGGAGGGACAGAATAAAGAGGGGGAAGAGGAAGAACAGATAGTTATGGCCTTCAATCTCTGAAACACTTACTATTTGATTCTTTACAGAAAATGTTTGTGACCACTGTTCTGAGGATCGATATGGGCTTCTTAAGCATAGACTTCTTAGAGTCATAAATGAATATAGAGGGACTCAGTGAGGTCTCCCTATCCTGGGTAGGCTGGAACTCCAACATCTCCCAGCACTTCCTGACCTCTAATATCACCTTGCAGTTTTTTCCCTGTAACAGCCCCTCTGTGATAGGCCTCAGAATTTTATCATGTGAGAGTTCAGTCTAGCCCTTGGCTCAAATCTGAAAGAAAATCTCCCTTCAATCCCTTCTGATCTCGAAACCTTAACACTTGTGTGATTTGTTTCTCTTTTATGACCTGACACACAAATTCCAGCCACCCCAGCTACTTTAAACTCTGATCTCCACCTCTTTGACAGTAAGACCTCTCTTCTCTCTTGATGCCATCTCTTTGAACTATGGTTTACCAGACAGAGCTGGCATGAACATAGATTCAACTCAGGTATTTCCCTCCTATCAGTGCCCACAGTTTGGCTCTTCAATTGTGCCTGATTATGAACTCTTACCTTGTATGTTTCATCGAATTTCATAGTTGTTTAGCATGACATAGTAACTCCAATTCTTTAAAAAATTATTTTTTTATTTTTTTGTTCATTAAGTTTATTGGTACATTTTAGGTATACAATATGATGACATTCATCATTGGAGATTTGTAACTGTACATGATATATCCTGGTTCTTATTTTTTCCCCATCCCTCTGCCCAGTTCTAGTTTTTCTAACTTGGTTTAAAGTGAAAATCCTTACTTTTAATAGTCATGCACATATAAGAGATGATAATCTCGCACCGAGAAGAGGCAAATAGTGGAGAACAACAGCCCCTCCCCATGCTATAAACTCACTCACTGAAAATATACAGCATAGAAACAATATCATAGAAACAATCTCAGAAGCACAGGGCTATGACAAAGACATCATATCTCAACCTCATGGAAAAAAATTTTTCTTGATATATTTTAAGCCTAGGCTTTTGAATCTTTGGGGTAGTGTTTTGAACTTATACTAAATTCTTGTCCTGAGAGATACTAAATTGAGAAATCAACATAAAATTTAACCCCATGCTGGTGATATTCTGAGGATGACTGGTAGAATCAAATATAAAAAATATAAAATATTTATTCTTCAGGAATAAATCCTTGAACTTGGTTGTATTTTATTTCCATAGATAGAGGTCTATTGAAGATTAAATAAGACTTTGAATTATATAATGCAGGAAAGCATAATCTACCATGTGCAAGAATCAGCATATACAACAAACATCAGATAATTAAGGAAAAAGAATTTTAAGTTATTGAGCAATCTGAGAGGCATATATAAAATGATGAAATAAATAGAGAAAAAGAAAATTTAAAATGTATGAGTAAAACACTATGAAAAATTACTGAACAGTTTCAAAAGGGAATTAGTTAAAACTTATGAATAAAAAAGGGTTGTATTGGGGCAAGGGATTTAGCTCAGTGGTTCTGCCACCTGCCTCTCAAGTGCAAGGTCCCGAGTTTGATTCCCAGTACCAAAAAAAAAAGTTTGTATAAGATAAAATTTAATAATTTGATAAATAAGAAAATATTGCCTAGATGAAGAGACAATTAGTGAAATACAAATATACAAAAAACAAGCATTCAGTGGGATATGAATATTTGGAAAATCTCAAAACAAGATCAAGCGATATAGAGAATTTTCTCTTAAAGATAACCCAACAATCTTGAAAATCATTAAAATGTAATAAATAAATTAAGAAATAGTAAATGCAAAGGAAAAATACTGGGGAAAGGAAAATTACTGAAGAAAAATAGAGACAAAACTTAGAGGACTAAAAGAACATAAATGAATGTGAACTACTTAACAATAACACTTAAGTGTATTGGAGAAAAACTGTGACTAAAGCAATGGGTATACAGAATAAGTAAAAAAGGAATTCTGATATGAGAATCCAGAATATAAATAATTTAAAGAATGAAATGAACTGCAGATGGTAGGAAAGAGGAAGGCAGATTTTTCTGGAGATGCGAAAGAGGAACTGGGGAAGGGAGAGAGGGCAGGGTAGGGAGAAAAGGGGATCAAAAATGATGATGATATTTTGAGGAGTGATCAAAATTCAGTGAATGTTTAAAATTTAAAAATTATCACAGTAAAAGACACACTGCATCAATCCCCCCAAAGCCCCACTCCCTTACTTCAAGCACACTTCCCCCATCCCTCTTCCCAGTTTCTGAAGCAATTCTAGAAGTCCTCTTTTGTGAGTCTCTTTAGCTGTGCTGCTGTGGCTGCCTCAATGTCCTGAATTCATTCAAAACATTTACCTTTTATGGTCACGGTCAAACGGTGCCAGATCCAGAGAATAAGGTGAGTGAGGACACACCACAATACTTTCATTTGACAGAAATTGCCACAAACATTTTGAATCAATTCAAGGCGTTGAGACAGCCATGAAAACACATGAAATGAGACTTCCAGAACTGCTTCAGAAAATGGAAAAAACAAATGAGAGTGCACGCGCGAGAGAGATAAGTGTGTTTGAAGAGGGGGTATTTTGAGGGGGATTAATGGCAATGTTTTTTTTACTGTAATAATTTAAACATTGACTGTATATTTTGACCACCCCTCCTATATGTACTAATTCCTCCAGATGGATGCAGTTGTTATGTATCCTAAACTTACTAATAAAAAAGAAGGAAGTCTATTTGCACCCTGGAACCTCAGAAAGTCTTTGGAAGTGGAGGCATTAGTATATCTAAGCAATGTGACCCAAGTTTTTTTTTTTTGCTTAAATTCTTTTATTGGTACATTTTAGTTATACAATATGTTTACATTTATCATTGGGTGCTTATACCTCTGCACGATGTATCTTGGTTCTTATTGTGTTTTTTTTAATAAAATGGAGTACTACTCAGCCATAAAGAATGAGAAACTAGAATCATTTATAGCTAAATGGAAGCATATTGAAGCCATACTCTTAAGTGAAATAAATAGGACACACATGTGTAAATACCGAATAGTTTCTCTAGTGTGGCCCAATTTTTTAAAAGTCATTATTAAAAGCATTCAGCATTCTGGATTCCTTTCCCCAGGTGACCAGGCAATACTGGTTCCTCTACTCTGGCAAAGGACTAGGAGGCTTGTTCTCTAAGAGACCACAGCAGAGAATGACTGGTCTAGGAATACACAGCACAAGTAAGGTTGGTTGTTGACGTTGTACAGAACATAAGGGCATTAAGTGAAAGTCCATATAGTGAGTAAAGAGCCTCCCATTTCACTATCATGGCACCAGCAGTTGGCCTTTTACATTGTGGAAATATAGCTCGTGTTCACAATGCCTGTGTTCTCTGGGCTGTAGCTGCTTGGTCAATGGAAGGTACTGAATATACCTCCTGTTTCTCATTTCCTAACACCCTCAGCTATTTCAACTTTCCCTGAAATGAGTGTTGAGCTTTAGCCTATCCTTCAACCTTGCAGAAGTTACAGCAACTGTAGCACCTAGTTCTATTCCAATCAGATTCATAGAGGCTCTTCAGAAAGACTCGCCAGAGTCATTCTTTCGTCTACTTCCTGCCTGGTGATGGCTAGTACGTCAGCCTGTGGAGCAGTTGACTTGGATTGTCCTCGGTTTACATGATGGACAGAAATTGAGCACTGGTGAGAAGAAGGAAAACATAAATTAGTTTTATGAATAAGACTCCTATGGGGCATCTTGTACAAATGTTTTTATGGATATGTGTTTTCAGTCTTCTGAATAAGTCCTTAGGAGAAGTATTCTGAGGAATAAGATTGGTAAATGTTTAGTAGTATAATAAGCTGCTAAATATTTTCCTTGAGTGGTTGTATCATTAATATTCTCATCACGAAATGTAAGTCTTAGGTTTCCAACACTGGGTGTCTTGGTTTTTTAAATTTTTTAATAATTCTTGCAGTTTATGCTTTTATTTGAAGGTGATTTCAATTGCATTTCCTTGAGGGCTAATGATATTGAGCACTCTTTCATGTGCTTGTTGATTTTTGATACATCTTCCTTTGTGATATGTCCATTTAAATCTTTTACTTCTTTCTTATTAAATTGTTCTGTTTTTATCAAGAAGTTTTAGGAATTTTTTTATATTAGCTACATATCAGGTTTTACAAATATCTCCTCCAGCCTTGTGGCTTGCCTTTTTTTCCTAAGTTAGGAATGTGTAGAACCCACTATCTATTACAACCTTGAAGAAGAGAAAAAAATCATAGAAGATGGGAAGGTAAAGTAGGAGGAGACGGGATTACTTGTTGAAAACCAGTAGATGACATGCCCATGTGAGAAACTTCAGATGACAGTGTCAGCTGGAGTATGGATTAAGCAAACTTGCTAATGTTCATCTGTAATCTCAGGCTCTAAAACCTTTCAATGGTGCAAACTGGAGAAAAAGCTCAGTGGAACCTTAAATAAAAGTTTGGAAGCATGAGGGTTATTAGCAAGGTCACATGCAGCCAAACAACTGTAGGCTTCCAAATTTAGCTTTGTTGAAAGGTAATGAGGGCCTAGAGAGATTTTAAAATCCCCATGAAAGTAAAAGTTGACCTTGCCTTATGCTGTGGATACATTAAGTTGAAAATAAAACTAATATTTGTATAACAAATCTCTTTTCACATAATCATGATGCTTTGCTTCCATTAAGAAAACACACATACTGAAATTCAAGGTCTTGAGCACCAGCCCTGAGAAAAACAACTCTTAAGTGTCCAACGTCTACTTCAAAGCAGGATTTTGTCCTTGTCAATATGCAGTCTATAGTGCATTTAATTCTCTGAGGAAATCTCTGTTTTGCTAAATGAGTGATCAATCCACCTGATGTTGCCCAGTTCAATTAAAGCATAGCTGTTAAGGACCCAGACATGCCTCCCACAGTGAAGATGGCAAAGTAGGCTTGCACATGAAGGCTCTCAGCCAAGACAGGGCATGCCCTCTTACTTTGCCTCCCTAGAGGCATGGAGGGCAAGTCAATGGCACAGGACAGCTGTTAGCCACTTCCCTCCATGCTGAGTCCTCTGCTGTTTAATCACCTGGGGATTTTCCCCCTGCATGCTGGCTGACTACCTATTGGTTTTGTCTCCTCCTTCCTTATTCTCTCCCTTCCTTTCTCTCTCACTATCTTCCCTTGTATAGGCTACTCTGATGTTTTGATGAGAGTCTTCAATAAATAAATTCGATAATTATTAGCTGTGTTGGCTATGATATTATTGTAGAATACACTGCCAAATATCTCAGAAGCCGGACCTACTACAAGAAGGTGTTCTTCAGACTCTTTTCAGATATAGAATGAAGCATAAGTATTACTTATTCATTCATTCGTTTATTCAATAGATAATTTACTTAGTATCAGACACTATTCAAAGTTATGGAGTGCAGAAATAAAATAAGAGGACAGAGAAAAAGCATACACCTACACATAGAGCTTTCATTCTGCACAGGAGGTGGAGAGATATTTATAATTTTTAAAGTAAATTATATAGCATATTGAAGATAGTAAGTGCTGGAAAGAAAATAGAGGGGCAAAGGGAGCATGGGAATACTGTAAGGCTGCAATTTAGAAAGGGTTTCAGGGCTGGCCTTGCTGAGATGGTAACATTTGAGGAAAACTTGATAGAAGAGGAGTAAGTTATGTTTCTCCCTGGGAAGAATTGCAGAGTAAACAGTAAATGCAAATATTCTGAGATGAGAGTAATTTTGGAGTATTTGATAAAAGACAAGGTAGTCCATTTGGTTCAAGTGGAATTCAGGTCTGAATTTTCCAGTAAGGTTCTTATTGAATCTTTATGTGTAGTTTCTAACTATTTAATAATCATTTGTTGATACTAATGAGTGACTAGCTAATTGATTCCAAAGGGATTCCTAGAGGAACTCTTACAAGATCAGAAATTACACAGGTTTTTAGACCCAAAAAGAATGTTCAGCATTTTGTTGGAATATCATAGAAGGTTCAAGCAGGTGGAAACCACAGGCTAATTACCAGCATCTCATCAAATGTTTGCACATCAGCTCATTTAAAAGCCTGCATTCTAGAGTGGATGAAAAGCAGGCAAACCAATACACATGTCAGGATCAAGAACATAATTTTTATATTTCAAAACTTCTCTACCCAAACTTTATTCTTAACAAATGCCTTCCACCTTACCCAGCACATTGTTCATGGCATTCTGACCTTGGTCTTACCTCTCCTAGGCCTTTATTTTGTTTCGTAGGCAAATTCCAACATTCTTTGACATTGCTCCCAATTTTTTTTCCAGAGGAACTCAAGATTTTTTTTTCATTTCTTCTGCCTTCCAATGATAACATGAGTTTTTGGTTATTTGCTTGCTTTTGTTGCTTAGTATTAAATACCCAGAACTCTGGTACTTTCTGGTACCAAATAAGCATCTCATAAATATTTGTAAGTGGAATTAATGGTAGCTCTTCCTTGTCCTTAAAGCAAAAGGAATTCTGCTTATTCTGCTTCCAGGCATAGTGAGAGACCTGAAGGTGAGGCCCTCCCCTTCCTTTCTCCATCACTCGTCTGCCCCTGTTTTTTCCTTTTCTAAGACTGGACCTCCTGATGCCTATAGCTCAAAGTTCCACATGGGTCAAAGTGGCCTATTCCTTTTATTTCTCAGTCAAAAATCACATTGCCCCAGTGGATGGAATTGCCTGGAGAAAGAAGGAAGAAAATAATCTGATTAAAGTAATTGATTTTGATGTTCCAATAATTATATGAAAATCTTCCTGGGATGTCTGAATTTTCAAAAGACAAAGAAAGATTATTCATGTACATATTTTTATCTTGAGAATTTTATGAAAAATTGCAACTGCATTTTCAAAGAAGTCAGGAAGCTTGGGGAAATTATTGCCTGTTTTCTTTTATCAGGGAGTCTTTTAGAATTGTTCCTTTTCTTTTTCTTTTTTTTCATTTGAACCTGTCTTTTGTCTCTTTGAAACCTTTTAAGTGCTCTGTCTCTGCGTCTCATCATGGTTATTTTTCAAACATCCATTTTGAGACGTCTCCTTTGCAGCTGAGCATTTCTGAGTGACATTTCCCATCAGGGTTGCAGGTGCACCTGACCTACCTCCTTGATTGTCCCACATTAATGCTGTGAAGGCCAGATCAGACTCTGTGATTGCGGGGTAGGTGATGGTCCCAGCCAATAGGGAGCTCCCTTTCACCTAGCATGTTCTTTAGCTAAAAACTCTTATTTTCAAGAGCCACTCAAGGGGCAAAGAATATGGGGACAAAAGTGTACCTTGGCAAATCAGCAGCTGTATTATTTGATAGAGAACTATTTCCAATAGTTTTGGAATCAGGGTGAGATATAACTGCCTGATACCTGAAGTTGCTGCAATAGCTCTTCAAACAGTAAAAACATTCTGAAAATAAACTTGGGTGGACAGGAAATGTAGACATTTTCAAATTATTGAAGTTCTTTGGTTTCTTGCCAGATTGATTTCTTTCATTAGGGGAAGTTACTTTCATCTATGTACCATGTAGCCTTAGGAGGTAAGAGACTGATTTAGTGGTCGTAATTTAAGAATGTCCTGAACTTTCAGGAATTTATCATTTAATATTTGAATGCCTGTATGTGACACTGGATTAATTGACTTGATTTGGGTTTAAGGATTTTGTGAGTTATGTCTCCAGTTGAGAGTAAAATAATTTTGAATTCCTGGTGCTACCATCTTGGGCATCAATCCTAGAGGTAATAGATTTGAAAGTACTTTTCAGCACAATCCCCAGTTGAGTAGCTTCCTAGTTCTTATTTTCCCTGCCTAATCTACTTATCCTCACATTTAAGATTATAGGCCAATGGTTTCCTGACTACCTTGCTCTTTGTTTTCTTCCCAGTACTCTCCGTAAAGACATTACAGCACCATCTCTACTCCCAAGAAGAAAAATCTGGAATGTGAGGGTATTTTCGTAGTCACTATTACTTGGGGGAAGTATCAAGATTTAATGGGTAGGATTCAGGTGCGCTAAAAGTCCTGCAATGTGTCATAGTCCTATAAATAAAGAATTATTCCTCTGGTGCCAATGGCAAAACGGCACCCATTGATAAATACCAAGTTGGATTTCTGTTTCCCTCTGCAAGCTTTGCTATCTCTCTTCTCTTGCTCACATTGTTAGTGTTTATCTTCTCTTCTTTGTACATCTATCTTATATATTTCACCTGAGATACCCACTCTGAATCTATCTCTAAAGGCTAAGCTTTATCTTCACATCTTCCTTGAAACCTTTCCCAATCAGGTTACCTTGAGTAACCTCCCAATACTACAAATCCTTCCCCATTTCCTTTATGCATTTCTTTCTAAATTTCTTATATATGCTGGTCCTTCCTCATTAAGCTTCTAGAGAACAGCCATATGTGTGTGTGTATATTGGTACCGGAGATCGAACTTGGGTACTTGCTCTTGAGCAGCAGCCGGTGAAACCAGAGCTAAATCCCCGGCAAGCAGCCTTATATTTTATACTTTGTCTTCTTTCATTCCATTGTCTATTTCTCTTGCCTTCTGATCTAGCTAAATAGTTTGACTTTCTTCTCCCACAACATGATATGGCAGAGATTGCTAGTGTTCTCTACACCCTGTTTCCTAGTCCTCCTAGACATGCAATGAAATCCCTTTGCAACAGAGTGGCACTGGGACTGAGTTCTAGCCAAAGAAATGTGGGCAAAAGTGAAGCAGATTGTTTCAAAGCATGAAGTAGAGTACATGAACATTTTCTATGTGCATCCAGGCCTTACCTTAGCTTCTTCTCTTTCATCATGTAAAGGAAGAAGAATCCAAAAGTCTAGAGGAGAACAGACCCACAAGTCCAAAGTAAGTAGGTCCTTAAAGGGGCAGAAAGCCAGCCACTTCCTGTAAACAAAGGCCATCAGTATTAGACTCTGTGTGAACAAGAAATAAATTAATTTGTTTGGCCACTGAAAGTGTTACTTTTTTATAGTAGCAAGCATTACTAACACATGTGCCATATAATTTCTCATTTACATGAGCTTATTTATGTTGTTTCTCTTGATTAGAATAAGTTTCCTTTTCACGTGTTTAAATTTTATGCTTCATTCAATACCAAATCATTTCCTAACTCTTCCATGAAGCATTCTCCGATTTCACCAATCTAGAGAGTTTTCTTCCCCAAATTCTTGAAAATCACATACATTGTTTTACCATTCAGTGAACAAATACTGTTATGCTGTGCTTATTTTTACTTAGCTTTCATGTGTGTAGTCTAGCTTCTCTGGTAAATTTTAAGATCTTTCAAGGTAGTGCCTTTGTCTTACACTTCATAATATGAAGAATGTTGTAGGTGATAACTGTAAAATGAATAGATTGACTTATTTTACTCAACGTTCATCCTTTCTTATTGACTTAGCTTGAATTATAATATTTTGCTCCTTCCATGGATAAATTTGATGTCACTACTTATTTCTGTGTCTACTTCCAAGAAATGCTGTTGCAAGAAAATTATACCTTCTTAGTACCTCTTCTCTTTCTCTGTATTTACTTTCGTGCTGTACTTAATAAATGTTAGTTGAATAAATGAATCTATTCTCTTTTCTGAATGTAGAAAATAATATATATAAATCATCCTAAACCTTCTGTTTTTCAGATATGTCAAAACATTGTATCAGATTTATTTGTTATCCAGGGAGGAATCACATAGATCTGACTGTTATGAATGAGGTTAATCATTACTACATTGACTTTCTTTTCAGATCATTTTCTTTATTAGTACATGTTTGTAGTACATAATGTTTACATTCCTTGTGGGGAATCTTTACGTGTACATAACACATCTTAATTCCCTTTTTCATCCCCCTTCCCTTCCCTCCCTCCCCCTCCATCCATCTCTTGATCCTTTTTGTCTAACAAAAGAAAGGATTGTTTACTCTGTTACTATAGTGTATCTACTGGTTTTGTCTTTGATTTAACACATCTTCATGCACATGATGTTTTTCAAATTGCTGGGGTAATCTGGTGAAGCTTTTCCTTCAAGGGATTTGTTTGAGGGAAAACCTACTGAGGCAAAAGCCTAGTAGAATAATCAAAGTTATTGACTCTGCTCTTTCCCCCTACTGAACCTTGAGACCCTGTCTGGCAATCAATAGTAACCACAAAGAGGAAGTGCACAGGGCCAAGTTTCAGGAGACTTGACCTCTTTTCCAAAAGCTTTATCCTCAGCAATCCACTTCTTTATGCACCATTCTATCCCTAGGAAAATGGGTCACTGTATTTCTCACTCTCATTTTTGTGGGCTATTATGGAAAATGACGTGATATTAGATGCCACATAGGTAATTTCTGACTTAATGCACAGGTAAGAGACAAAATTCCCAGAATGCATTGGTGTTAGAAATCTTTTGAATGAATGTTAAATAAATAGCTCAAGTCTCCAGTCTCATGTATCATGCATATATCATGCATGTTTCAAATGTGGCATTAATAACTGGTCTGCATCGTTGGCTTACAACTCTGAAGTCCTGTCAGTCCTGAAAGGAGCAGGTGTTAAATCTGAAGGGATTGCTCCAGAGTCTTGGAATCTGAAGTAGTGAGATAAGAAGCCTCTTCCAGGGAGGAAGTGAGCAAGGAAGTAAATTAGGACTTCAGTAGTAGGCAATGTCAGGGACTCACTGGGGAAAGAAACATTTATGTAAAGGGATCAGGAAACTTTTACGAACTGAAGGGAAGGGAGAAGTTAATACAAATGTATGGACCAATTAGGGTTTTAATGTGAATACTGCCAGTATTTTCTATGAGTAATTTTATTCACTAATCACTTCACGTATCAACTCAACTGGCTGCTTCGTGTGGGCAAGGACTAGATTTGTTTTGTGTCTACATTACACGTAACACAAGGCTAGCAATGGAAATGTTTGGTATGTACATGCTGTGGAATTGATGTCTGTATTTAGTTTCTGTTTGGTCCACTCTTTGTTGTTTCAGGTTTCAGGACTTATTTTTCAGAGTTATATTTAAGTATTCACTCAACAATTATGTATTCGATGTCTAACTGTTCTAAGAGGAAGACATATAGCCAAAGTTTATACCTTTATGGGGCATATATTCTTGTGGGAAGAGTAAGTATGAGTAATATAGCTATAGTCATGTCTAACACATGTCTTCTAGAGCAAGAACATCGCAGGAAAAAGAATTACCTCACCCTTGAAGCAGGCATGTGTATGCTATGTTGGAAAAATATCATGGAGGCCACTGGGGCCAACATGTAGTGAAAAGGGGAGAGATACAGGAAATGAGATCAAAGACTTAGTCAGGGGGTAGCTTTCTGAGGGCTTTTATTCAGTGGTGGGGACCAAGATTTATTTCAGGTGAGAAGACACATTGAATAACTTTGACCAAGGGTTAGCCCTCTTTTGATTCTCTTCTTAAAATAAATGTTCTGGCTGCGGTGTGGGATATAAATGTAAAGGTAAAAAGGAGCAAAGAGTCTCTTGCTGCAAACCAGAGAGAAATGGTGGCTTGGCGTGAGAGATAGTAGTGAGGGTGGCCTTCTCCCCAAATCACCCTGGTTATCGTCAACATAGAAAGTTGTTATTCCATTGAAAAGTCTGAATAGCTGACCCTACAGTACCATTTGAATTTAGAGCGCTTGTGATCTTTCTTTTGCAATTTGGATCATGTTGTTCTACCCTGGTCAGAGCTGACTCTGGAAACTAGCGATGCAAAGGAAATCAGAGTAAGAAATTGGAGGGAAAACAGATGGTGTAAAAAGAACAATGGGACAGGGCTACTGGTGTCACAGTGATCCTCGACAATCCTAAAACTTTTTTCCTCACTTCCTTACATCCCATTTTCTTCTCAGCCCATTGGCTTCCAGGCCCAGCCCTCCAGTTGAAGCATGTTTTGCCCAGGTCATCTCTGACATTTGGATGGGAACACAAGCCTGCATTTCTGTTATCACCTTCCTGGACTCTCTGAAGTATGGGGCACCATGTCCTCTTATGGCTTCCAGAACATCACGCTCTGTCTTCTACCCTCAATAGTCTATCTTCATCCTTCTACAAGTTCTCAATTTGCTTTTCAAATATTGACATTCCCTGGGTTTTACTCTTCGGCCCTTTATCTTCTCTCACCCCTTCCGCTCTTCTCTGGAGTTCAATTTGCAAAGCATATGTACATTTTCCAGTTCTGGAGCTCAATTTGGGATGCATATGTACATTTCCCCACTCCATCTTTGTCTCTAGCCCTAACCTCAGAGTTGTGCCTCTGACTACTAGACCAGTTGCCAGCTGGCCATTGCTACCTGGATGTTGCCTAGTCACCTTGAACTGAGTTATTCCTAAGCAGAATTTGCAGTCTCAACCTTTCCCAGCTCAATTTGCTTTGCTTTCTTTATTTTGCCTCTCATTTTTGGAGCCATGTGCATTCATCTTTCTTTCCATCCAACCCTCATCCCATATCAATCACTCATCCAATCTGGATGACTTTGCCTCCTAAACATATTTGAATCCCTCTCTTCCTCTCCATCCCTGCTAGTACTACCCCAGTTGAAAATCTCAGCCTCTCTTTCCTGGACTCCTACTGGTCTTCATGCCTCCTGCCTATTGTCTTTTCCTCCTCAGGGGTCGTCTACCTTGCCTTCAATCTCATATGTCACTCCTTCGCAGTACTGGCTGGCTCTGCAGAGACCAGACAGTTCTGTTCCCCACCTGGCCCTGGCTCCTCTTCTGGCATGACGTCCGTACGGCCTGTCCCCATCCCCACTATATTTCACGCTCCAGCTCACTGTATGCTGGCAGCACTTCTTACCGTTCTTTCATCACATCAGGCTCTAGGTCTGTGCGCTTGTGTTTCCTCTGCCTGAGAACCCTTTTGTCCTCTTTTCTTTTTGGATAAGTCTTTCCTTAGAATTCAGCTCAATGACACACATTCCCTGGGATACCATCTTTGGTACCCCTGGGATAAGTTACACAGCCTTCCTAGTGTCCCTGGTACCCTCCTATCATCCTGCACTCACCATTATAACATCATCACTTGTAACCATATACGGATGAGTCTGCTTCCCTGATATGGGCCTTATGTCTTTTCCTGTAAAATGAAAATAGTAACAATAATAGTATCTGTTTTAGATGATTGTTGGGAAGAGTAAATCACATGTGATAAACTTAGAAGAGTGATTGGTGCATACAAACATAAATTATTCATATTTATAATGATAACAATGTAATAAAATATATAATAACATTATGGAAATTATGTAATAATTAATGTTGGTAATTATTATGTTACAATTAAATTATTGACAATAATATAGGTATCTCTTACACAAAATGCTTTGGACCAGAAATTATTGAGATTTTTTTCTGATTTTGGAATATTTGCTTATACATAATGAGATATCATGGCAATTGGGCATAAGTTTACACATGAAAATTCATTTATGTTTCAGATATACCTTATACACATAGCCTGAAGGTACATTTTTACTTTGTGGGTAAAACAAATTTCAAGTTGTGGAATTTTGCATTTGTGTTGTTACATCAGTGCTCAGGAAGCTTCAGATCTTGCAGCATTGTGGATTTTCAGGTTTGGGATGTTCAATTTGCAATGATTATTAATACTCTAAAATATCATTACTATTATTCAAGACTCTGAGCTCCTCAAGGCAGGGGCAATTCATAATAATATAACTAGATGATAATAACATCTATTATTAATCGCCAACATATATTGGGTAATTAATATATGCTAGATACTTAGCAAAACAAACAGAATGAATGATTGCCCAATCCCCTCAGTTGTGCAGATGGGTGAATGGTGCTTAGAGGATAAAATCACTTGACAAGCTCACCGAGATGGGAAAAGGCAGCCTTGCCACTTGGCCCTGATTCTGGTTTGACTTGATTCAAGGATTACAGCTGTTGACCTCCTTCCCACAATGCTCAGCACCAGAGGAATGCGGGGTACCCAGTAACTACTCTTGTTTCTTACCTATCTGGTGGAACCTTCCAAGAACTGCCCCAGACCTCCTCAAAAATGAAGATGGCCTACAAGCTAGTGGTCTCAGCAGGGGCTGGATCACCACCCATTCAGCTTAATTAGCATATCATTGATGAAAATGATGCCCTCAGCAATGTCTCTGGAGCTAGGGTTTTTTGAAGGGCATTGCAGTGTGGTCATGCCTGAAATAAGGTAAGTTTCTGTGCTTTCTAAAGCCAGTCATGAACATTTTTATCATGGGAAAACATGGACAACAGCTTGAGCTGAAAAGCAAAACACACCCAGTCCCCAGCTGCGACATAACACTCTTGGTCCAGTAATGTGAAAGCCACGATTTTCAGTTCATGTTGCCCAGCCCCTGAGAACAACATCACAACAAATTAGACATCAAAGCAGCCTGAAATTACTGACCCTGCAGGCCTCATTTCCTGAGATTAAAGGCAAAGTCATATAGGAGAAAATGTGCTGGGCTAGGAAAAAATGGGGGAAAAGAACAGTCACTTAGTGAGCAGCTACTAAGTACTAAGGATTTTCACCACAATCCCATGAATTAAATAATTTCTCATTTTCTGAAGAGGCACAGAGAAGCTCGTCATTTGCCCTACATTGCAGAGCTGGCCTGAGCAGGCCACTTTGCTGTACTGGTGAGTACACTTCATTCATCTACTTTGTCCTTTGAGTCTTAACACACTTCCTCTGAACATTTCCAGGCTGGCCTTTTTGGTTTTCTTTACATTTTGTTTTGGTTTTGAGATGGTGTCTCACCATGTTGCCCAGGCTGCCCTTGAACTCATGATCCTTCTGCCTACTTTGTAAGTAGCTGAGACTGCAAGGACGGGTCACCATGCCTGATATCAGAACATTTCCATACCAACCTGTCTGTCTCTCTTTCTTTCTTTCTTTCTTTTTTTCTTTCTTGGTACTGAAATTAAATCCAGTGCCTTTTCACTGTGCTACATCCCCAGTCCTTTTTTAAGTCTTTTATTTGGGGGAGACAATGTCTAGCTAAATCACTAAATTGCCCAGGCTGGGCTTGAGCTTACAATATTCCTGCCTCAGCCACCTAGAGTGTTGGGGTTACAGACATGCACCACTATACCAAGCCACACTGTGTACTGTGCATTGGGCTTTTGGCTCTTATCATGCTGTAATTGTGCCTCATGTCATTTTGCTCAAGCTGCAAACCCTATGAGGGTAAAGGCTGAATGTCTTTGGCCCATACTTTTGTGACTAACAACTGACCAGCACCTGGCTTGTGTTAGGTGGTCAGTAAATATTTAGTCTTGTCATCTTTCAAAAGATGCCTGAAGTATGTGATCCATAAGATTCCTTCCAATTCTGTCTTTGATGATAATGCTTCAATGCCAAAGGCTTGAGTTGGACTCCATGTTCCTGGCCGCTGATGCTGGAGGAAGGGAGTGATGGCTAGTGCTGGGGATTTTGATCCTTGTCACAAATTCCGCACAGATATTTCCACTATGTGGGCCCCAGCAGGGCCCTTGTGCTCTCAGTTGTTTGCAGGGCCTGGAGAAATCCTAGGGACCTTTCACCTTACACTGCTGAGATTCCTTCCATCATTGAGGAACTCCTCTACCCCACCAGGATGGGAAGTGGACCATTGCCTTCTTGAAGAAAGGCATAAGCACATTTCACTATAAAACATTTTGCTATGAATCAGTAAAAATGGAGGAAATAAAATAATAAATTTAAAATTTAAAATCTTTGTTACTTGTCAGAGACACAATTATTGGTATCTGATTTCTGAACATGATTTTGGAATCAGCCTGCCTAGGTTCTAATCTTCTCTCTTAGAACCTCAATTCCTCATTTTAGAAATGAGGATTATGGCATCTATTAGGTGGAAACATAAAATTGTCATTTTTTTGTAGGTCAAGACAGGTCAAATAGTGACAATTTCATATACCTCAACTTCATACATCATAGAACTGCTGTACAGAGGAAATGAATAATGCATTGGAAACACTTATCATAATGCCTGCCCCAAAGTGCTCAACAGATGAAAGCTATGATGATCTTAATGATTTTTATCTGAGACAGTGACTGAGGTCTTCCTGGACTTTGTAGTCAGTTCAGTTTTTCTGAGTAGCACCCACTAAATCCCTGGCTTTTCCTAACCATTGCTGAATGGTAAAGAACAAGTAGAGGCCTGGGATTCTCTGTCTTCCCAGTAAGATGCCTCGGATAGGATGGTGGGGAAGCATGGCAGGGGACCTTATGTCTCAAGTAGACCCAGTAAATCTCCAAAGCCCCATGCAAGAAGGCCAATTTATCTGGCCTCTCCATATAAGAATTGGTCACCCAAGAAGAATTTCTTCATAGCGCTGACTTAATATTGCTGTGACCCTTCATCGGTCACTTCATACTTACATGTCAGATAATTCATTTTCATCTTCAAACTAGCGTGTTCAATATTTGCTAGGTTTTAGGCAATGGCATGTATTCACAAACAAAAATTTATCCTCATAATAATAGTCATTTATTTATTACTCATTCCACAGACAGTTACTGAGTGCCTCCGAGATGTTAAAGATTATGCTAGATAATGGATAAAATGGTGATGAAATCAGACATAGTATCTGGGAGTTTATAGTACACCAGGAGAGACAGACATTAAATACATTATCTGTAAAAGTAAATGTAAAATTGCAACTGTGTTAAGCATATATGGTGCTTCAGCAACAAGCAATATTGTACAGAAATTTGACTCAGTTTGGGGACATAGGACAGAGCTGCCAACTAGCCTGCACTATGCCCTGGGATAAATAAGGTGAGAGGTGTCTTAGGGGATAAAGTGCTGTGTCAGGACACAGGGTCTGACAATGGAGTGGGACTGCATTCTACCCATCCCTTGACCCTCATTTGGACCCTCATTTGACCCTCTTCTGTAGCACACTCTGTGCAAATGCACACCACTTCTTTGGGTGGTGGTGGGGCTTCCTTAAGAAAATTATGTTGGTACTCTTGTCCTATGACAGGGTGAAAAGCTAAGTGAGGATGTGTGTTTTAGGTGTAAGGGAGAATGGATTGGAGAGAGAAGGTGATTATGAAAACAGGGAAACAAGTTAGGAGGGTGATTCTGTAGGTGGAAATGATCGTATTCTGTAATAGTGTGACATCCAGGGAGGTGGAGAAAATGATACAATTCAGTTAATAATTGGGAGGTTAACTTGATAGGAGGTTGGAGTGGATTGAATATTGGAGATGAGTAGTGAGGACAGTGCAGACTCTATTGGCTTACATGGGTGATGAATCATTCCCTGGACGGAGAACACTGGGAGAGGACCACTTTGGGTGGTGGGAAGTTTGAGTTGAGTTTCCTTTGTGCCATTAAGGGGAATTATTAGCAATCTATCAACAAATCAGAGGAGACAGAAAACCCATGTCAGAGAGAGAGAGAGAGAGAAAAAAAAGAGAACAGAAGGAAAAAATGCAAATAAAGTTTTTGTAAATAAGGAGGGGAAGAAGGATCAAAGGGAGGGGAATTGGTTAAAAAAGAAGAAGCAAGATATGTATGTACAAGTACAAATTCCCCTTGATGAATGTTATTATTATGTATATACCTAAAATATACCTATAAATGTTTTGCTTTAAAAAAAAGAAATTAATGAGGTACTTATGTAAAAATGGTGATTACAGTATACGGAGGGTTGAAATAACCAAGGAAGCAAATACAACATAAATAGATGTGAAAGGATGGGTAAGAAATGAGCCCGTAGGCATTCTAAATTTACTGGACAGATGGAAGGAAAAATCTTTCGAGGTTTTTAATATCTATTTTCCAGAAATGAATGCTCAGAGAAGTTGAGTGATTTGCCCTGGTCACATGGCTAGCAATGGTAAAATAGAGTTTGAACTTAGATATTTTATATTCCAGAGCTCTCACTCTTCCACTATATCACATTTTTTAGCTGTTGAATAATTAATTTTTGAAAACTTTGAAGAATATTACCATTATATCATTTAGCATTGAATAGCTCCTTTAAGTTTCTATTTTTGCTGTTCTTAAGAAGACAGTCTGATAGATCCACGCTGCTGAGAAAGGCAAAGTGCCTGTTATAAAGAGGCATTAAAACTCAGAAACCCTACCAGCCCGGGGGAGCCTGGAGTTCACCAACCAGACATAATTAGGTGTTCACTTAACACTCAGTAATTAGATGACTTTACACCAACTCTTTTTTCTAAGAGAGAAAGTAGTGTGAGGTACAGCAGACACCTCCAGGCTCTTGCCTTCGTGGCTGGGTTCTGCAGCCCCGCTGAGCTACTAAGGGCATTATCACACTTTAACTGCGCTCCCTCCCGGCCTCAGCCTCGGCCTCGGTGACAGAGCTGAGAAATGGTCCCCGCGTGTACTGGAAGGGAGGTGCTGAGTTTCTGCTGGCTATGCTGTTCACAGTCCCTTTTCTTTTCACTGAGGCAGGATCGGCGGCAGAGAATGGCATCAGAGTGAGTCCAAGAGCTCTACGGAACAAACTCAAAATTAAAACAAACAAGCAAACGAACAAACAAATGGGGAAGAGCTTTTAGGTCTGCCTTTCCTGAGACGGTCGGGTAGCATTAGTTGTATCCTGTAGATTCTTTCAGACCTCTCCCTTCTTTATATTTAAAAGTCAAGAGAGGATTCGGCCTTGGAATTATTACTAAAAGGAAAACCAAACAGAGGGGATTTGATGACATGGCTCTACAAGGTTACATACAGGGCAGAGGGGCTGAGAAGTTCACCTTGAATTTTATTAGGGCAGAAACATGATTCAACAATTTAAGTGCTAGAAACTCAAATTATTCTCACCTACCCACTTAAATAACCCAGCCAACCAAATAACCAACCAGCCAACCAACAAGGCAAACAATAAATGAAGTTTTAAGTTTCTTATCTAGAAATGAAAAACTTGAAAAGAGCCCAAGTTAGGCAACTTAGATTCCTTCCTTTGCAACTTCTCTAATGGCACCACCCTCCTCCCTCCCTCCTCTCTCTCTCTCTCTCTCTCTCCTCTCTCATTCTTCCTTTCAGTATGATCTTGCTGATCATAAGCCCTTAATGTTCAAGGAGTGAACATTCATGAACAAGAACAACAAAAGTAACAAGAGGTTTAAATGACTGAAGGTGCATAGAAAGCAATTTAGTAATAAGTCAGAAGAGGTTTGGAATCCTACTTTTCTGCTAAGATGGAGTTCAGAAAAATTATCCTCATAGGTCTTGGCTCTCACCTTGTAGCAGCAGGAGCATGTTGCGATATCAAAAACAAAACTGGCCCACAGGAAAGAATCAATGAACATAGCTTCATTTTTCTTAACTAAGAGACATATTTCCACTGGTGAGTGATTCTGAATTCAAAGAAACCACCTCTACCAGAAGTGTTCTCTCCTTCACCCCGTAATCTATACTCCACATTTTAATACCTGGTTATATAAAATCTAATAGGACTTTATTTCAAGTTGTAATAAACATACTTTGTTTTCTCCATGATGAGGAGAATCATCATTGTATGTTGTAATGAATTTTCTTTTGGCTCATTACTTTAAACTAGATTGGGTGTTGCTATAGTTTCAATGTTGAATTTTACCCACAAGCTTTGGTTGTCAGGGTATCATTATTGGGAGGTGGTGGAACCTTTGGGAGGTAGGGTCTAGGGGTGGAAAGCTGACTAATACAGAAAATTAATAATGACAGGGAGATCATTGACTATAATGATATCTAGTGAACAGAAAAGTCTTTAGAATTGGTTTATGGAATGAGTTTGGAGGAACAGGTTAAGGAAAGCCTAGAATGATATAAGCAGAACTTAGTAGGGAATTGAGGCCAGGACTCAGAGGCCAGAATGCTGACAAAAATGTGGACATTATGCTAATAAGGTCTCAGAAAGACATGAAGATTTGATTGGAAATTGAACTAGAGGCCATCATTATTACACCATGGAAAAATATGAATGCATTTTTGCCATGGCCTGATACTTATGGGAGGCTAAACTTAAAGGTGATATTAAATCAAACATCTAATTATTAATACCAATTCTTCTGAAACTCTTACAAAGAGTTAAAGAGAATGCTTTTAATCTCATTTTATGAAACCAGCATTACCCTGATACCAAAGCTAGGCAAATCTACTTCAAAAAAGAAACCTACAAGCCATTATGCCTAGTGAACATAGATACAAAATTCTCAATAAGATATACACAAACCAAATTCATAGCACATTAAATGATCATTCACCATGATGAAGTGTGATTCATCCCACAAACTGAAAAAATGGTTCAATATAGGCGCATCAAAAATTATGATGCATCATATTCATAGACTGAAGGATAAAAACCATCTCATCATTTCAATATATGCATAAAAAGTTCAATATCTTTCATGATAAAAACTGAACAAATTAGGCATAAAGGAATTTACCTTAACACAATAAAGGCATAAATGACAAACCTAAAGCAAACATCATACTCAGGAAAACATTAAAACTTTTTCCTCTGAGATCCAAAACAAAGCAAGAATGCCCACTCTGACCATTTCTATTCGATATAGCACTGGAAGTCCTAGCCAGAGGAATTAGAAAATAGGAAAAGAAAGAAAAAAGGCTTTTAGTTTGCAAAAGGAGAAGTTAAATTGTCCTTGTTTGCAGCTGATGTGATTTGATATGTGGAAAATCCTAAACATCTCACTACAAAAGTGTTAGAACTATTGAATAAATTTAGTAAAGTTGGAGGACACAAAATCAACATATAAAACTCAACAGCATTTCTGTATACTAACAGTGAACTATCTGAAAAAGAAATCATAGAAACAATCAAATTTATAATATCTACCAAAAAACAAAATACTTAGGAATAAATTTAATCAAGGAGATGAACAATTTCTATACTCAGAAGTATAAAACACTGATAAAAGAAATTTAAGAAGACACAAATGGAAAGATATGTTCCCATGGACTGCAAGAATTAATATTGTTAAAGTGTCCATATATCCAGCTAATATACAGATTTAATACAATCCCTATCAAAATATCAATGACATTCATCACAGAAATAGAAAAATATCTCAAATTTTCATGAAACTACAAAAGACTCCACATAGCCAAAACTGTCTTGAGACAGAAGAACAAAGCCAAAGGCATCACACTATCTGACTTCCAAACCTAGTATAAAAAGCATAAAGTTATTCTAATCAAAATATCATAGTTCTGGTAAAAAAAAGATGTGTAAATAAAGGAAATACTATCATTTATGACAACATGGATAAATCTGGAAGGTATTATATTAAGTGAAATAGTCCAAGCACAGAAAGATAAATACCACATGATCTCATTCATGGACCATCTAAAAAAGTTTTTCTCATAGGAGAGAATAGAGTGGGGTGGTCATGTACAAGAGGTATTGGTTAAAGGATACAAAATTTCAGGTCGGTGAAAAATAGATATTTGACTGAAAGAATCAAGGGATTTTTTGTACAACTTAGTGTCTACAGTTAATACATTGGATTCTTGAAACATACTAAGAGAGTGAATGTAAAGTATACCTACTACACAAATGATAGCTATGTAACATAATACGTGTGTTAACTAGCTAGGTTAGCCATTCCATATTGTATATATATTTCAAACATCATGCTGTACACAATGAACAGATTGAATTTTACTCATTAGTTTGAAAAACATAAATATAAATACACATGCATATGCAATATGGAGAATGCAGAGATAACTATGTTCAGGAGTGAGGCAGGATTCCTATCACCGCAATGGAGCATGAGCATCTGCTACCAGAATACCTGCAGAAAACTCTCAAAGCCAAACATCTACAATAAGGCCAATGGAGTAACAAGTATTATTTCTTTCATCTGCTGGTACAGAAAGGAGGGGTCCTGGTACAACCAGGGTACAGTAGAGGTCTTAGTTAATGGCCCTAAAGTAGAATACATTATGAGCCTTGAAAAACATGTACAGCTTGAGTGAAAACACAAGACTTTTTTTTTTCTTCAGAGAGATAAAGACAAAAGTAAAACCAGGCTGAAAGTAAAATATATGGCTTAAAAAAAAATCTTCCCAATAAGTAAGGTCAAGAAAGATTATAAACTTAGTAGTAACAACTCAGGGTAAAACAGAGAAGAGAATTTCAAATTGAGAAGCCCTTGATTCAAGAGCTACCTTACATCTATATCCCACTTTCATATAGCTTCTCTGATGTGATTCTTATGACAAGCCTAGTTAGAAAAGACCAATACATTGGCTCCTGGTTTTAGAAATAACAAACTGGATTTGCTCTCTGACCTCAGATCTTTATTTGCTTTTTCCTGCATCCTCCTTGTTCCAGAATCTCTGCTTCCCATGCTTTCTTCTCTGGGAACTCATATCCTTGTTAAAGTGACCCTCCTTTTCTAAAACACAGGTGACTGAATCCCGACCAGATTCTTGATTCTAAAATAGCCAGTAAGATTATCTCTCAACAGTAATGTTAGAAATAATTATATAGAGAATACAGTTGGAGGGAATTCTACATGGAATCAAAAAAGTTACCTAGGAATGGTAATTATGAAGACATCTTCCCCATACAAGCCAACACAAATAAAACTTACCTCCATAGAGAAAAAAGTAAATCAGACTTGTTGGGAAAAAATGGGAATGAGAATACTTGTTGGAAAGAGTAAGAGAAAATATGTTAGTTTTCAATTTGTCTAGTTCCTGAGACCCTAGCTTTCCTTTTTGCTCCTGGGGTTGTAAGTTTTTCTCTTAGCCCTTTCTTTAAGTTACTAGAGAGGCTTTCTATTTTTACAACCAAGCCACCCTGACAACGATGATTTAGATTTTCCTTCCATGGAATCACTTTGGCAGCAATCACCCATTTGTTGCTTAGGGTCAAGGCAGACCAGTCTTGATACTCCCATCTCTGTCTCATGGTAGAATCTAAACACACTCTTATCTACATTCCACCCTCCGTTTTTGTTTTGATTTCCTGATGAACCTCCTCCCAAGATCCCCATTTTCAACTTTCTACTGGGCTTTCTAGAAACCACACTCCATGATAAATGAAAAACTCTTTTTCATTCCTTGCTAAATGGAAACAAGGCCACTTCACCAAATCACTTTCTACTTTCAGTTCTTTTAAAGCACAGGGCACTCATTGTGTCCTACCATACAAGCCTTGAGGGCAGAAGATAGAATTTGCATTCTAGCTACCTTCTACCACCTCAGTGTTCAGCTTTACTGCAAGACTTTGACAAAGAAATCACCCTTGATTCACATCATTTCATGTTGCTCAGTAGTAGAAGTCTTGTGTTTAACATTCCTAGCGCAACTCAAGGTCATTATAACCCCTTTCCATACAACAAAGGAGAAATCTGCTGCTATATTTTCAAGAATCCTACTCTGCTTGGATTTACTATGTATAAATTACTGTCTTTCTACTGAAAACCCCTGAAATAATTTCTGCTTTCTTTACTGAATCAAGACTGTAGAGGGAGGAAATGTTTCTAATCCTTATACTTCCTTTCCTGTGAAGGAAGGTCACTAACTTCATATTCCTAGACTTTCTTTCCCCTTACAGAGATGAGGTGGAGTGGCCTAAATGATGTGTGCGCCTGGTTCAGGACCTGTGCATACACAGATCCACCTCATTCTGACCTTCTCCTTTTAGAAGCTGTCCTCTCTTCAAAGAGCCTGTTTCCTGATCAGCTGAAATGGGTCTACCTCTCACTCCCCAAAAGAAGCCTATAGGGCGCTGGAACTTTCTATACCTGCAGTATTAAGTCTGAGATTCAATATTATACTGTAGACTTGTCTGTAGGTATGACATATTACCTAAAATTAATTTTAATTTTATTAGTAATAAATATCACATTTTTATTCTAATCTGTTTTAATGATGTTTTCTTTCCTCATTATTTTCAAATTAGAGTGGAGGAAAAAAAATGCTGTCTATGGGTGCAACACTATGGGTTATTTTCTGTTAGTGCTCCTTCTTCACATAGCATCTCAGCAGCCTTTCTCCTTTCCTCTCATGTGCTTCCAAGACCCGCTATACCTTTATTAATGGTCAATCAGTTCCTTAACCTAGCTCCAGGTACCCTTGATGCGTTTATCTCCAAGAGCTCTTAGTCTACTTAAGGCAATATCATAAGAGAGAAACTAAGGATTCTACAGACAGTGCATTGCTCCTAGTCCCTTCCAGGTCCTGAGATATTTTCCCACCTTGGTGGTTTAATTTAATGTTCTGTGATCAGCTAATCAGAGTCGCCATTACCAGGTGAAAGTTGGCTAACTTAGACAGAGACAGCTTTAGGATCCTTGTGAGCTCTTGGAGGAAGACGGGGATAGGGAGAGGGGAAAGGAGGAGAGAGGAGAGAGGGGAGAGGAGAGAAGACAACAAGCCAGGGTATTTAGAATACTCTGAACATTGTATATATGTCTAATGGTAATTGGTAATAATGAATTGAAACTGTACAGTAGCTTTAAGTAGATGTCAATAGAATGGATATTATTTGGTCTTTATTCAGTTTGAAATTCTCTATCAATCCTGGCTCTCTTCATTGTTACAAAGTCTCCTCCAAGGGATGCTTAAGCCTGTCCTTCTCCTCCTCACACATACCTGATGGAAAATGGCTGTGCGATCTGCCAGGAGGCTGTGGTGTCGAGAGTATGGCTCAATGAATATACACATGTGCAGTTGGACCACAGCCCCTTCCAGCAGGTGGCTAATATATAAATCACAGTAAGCTTACACTTCTCCAGTAACTGCCTGCCGCTGGAGGGGTGACTTGAGGGAAGCGAGAGGATGTGAAAAGTCTCAGTGGAAATAGACCCTCAAACATGTGAAGAGATTTATTGGAAGGAAGAGAGCTGAAGGTAGTAGCAGGTTTCAAAACAAAAACAAAAATACCACTTCTTCTGGCTCTTGCAGATTATGGAACAAAAGTAAGGACAACATGAGATTTATTGAACTTAACTAGGGGTCCAGTAGGTTTAATATGCTTCTATTTGGGCCTATAGAAGTCTCTTAGAAACTCTATTACTTTGTTTAACTCTTTCTCTCTACCTCCCTGTCTGCTTTACTGGCATTCACATTATTTCTTTCAGCACCTACCATGTCCAAGGCACTGCACAAGGTGTTGAGGCCATAATTTTTGTTGTTGAATCCAACAAAATCACTGCCTTAATTTTCATGGTGATGGAGTTCAGGGATGGAGATGATGATGGGGAAGTAGACTTCAAACAAAGACAAAAATAAAAACTCAAATGCAACGTGATGGTAGAATAGAAATAGATAGCTGAATTTGTAACATCTCAGGAGCAAACAGGTATGGTTGGAGATGGCATTTTGGAGAAGCTGACATTAGAATGGGATCCCTGAGCATGAGTAGCAGTTCCGTAGGAGGATCACAGTGAAGCAGGGCATGGGACACAGGCTGAGGCTGCTTTGGTTCTCTTTTGTGGTCAAGATTTTAATCAGCCTTAAAATTTTTGGCTACTTCATTAGAGTCAGTGTGAACTCTACTTGGAGATTTGTCTTACACAGCTGGCTTCACCCGTAAAATGGCTCACATATCTCTGTGATTCCCCTGGCTCCCCATAAAAGTAAATCCAGGTCTCTCTCTCTCTCTCTCTCTCTCTCTCTCTCTCTCTCTCTCTCCCTCCCTCCCTCTCTTTCCTTCCCTCCCTTGTCTCTCATCACACACACACACACCTCTAAAAAATAAAACCTTTGACACAACCCATAGAACCCTTCACTGGGATTCAGGTTTGGTTTTTTTGGGGTTTTTTTTTTGGTAAGTAGGTCCAGAGGTATTTTTATTTTCCTACTACCAAAATCATATTCTCCAAGTTTTCTCATTTTATAGAAAGAGCTTTCTAAATTGTTGTGTACCCTATAGCATTGAGATAGACCCCTATTCCTGACATTGCCTGGCAAAAAGACATGGGTCAGCAGAGAATTCTCACATGCCCTGCATGCAATTTTCCCAGTTTTAATATCTTACATTAACACAGCACATTTGTTACAGTTGTGAAATGTTGATGCACTAGTATCAATTAATGTCCATAGTTTATTCACATTAGTTTTTATCTAGTGTCTTTTTTCTATTCCAATATCACAATATATATAGTCATCATATCTCCTTAGGCTCCTCTTGTCCTTGACAGTTTCTCAGATTTTCTTTATTTTTAATTTTCTTTATAGCAGATAGAATATTAGCCTTCCAAAAATGCCCACTTCCCAACCCTTGGAACCTGTGAGTGTGTTACACTACACGGAAAAGAGGAATTGATGTAGCAGCTGGAGTAAGATTGATAGCCAACTGACTCTAGGACTGGATGATTATACTGAATTATTTGAGCAGATCCAATGTAATCACAAGGGTCCTTGCATGTGAAGGAAGCAAGAGGGATGTGGGGTAAGGTGAACTTTACAGGTCATCAATGGCTTTGGAGAGAGAAAGGAGCCTCCAGAAGTGAATATGGATGGCCATACTGACCCAAAGCCCACTGAGACCCATTTTAAATTCCTGAGCACTTAAACTGAAGGATAATACATTTGTGCTGTTTTATACCACTAAGTGTGTGTTAATTAGTTACAGCAGCAATAAGAAATTAATATAGATTTTAGTACCTGGGAGTGAGGTACCACTTTAACAAACACCTAAATATGGGGAGGTGGGCTTGCCACTGGGCAACGGGCAGAGGCTGAAAGTATTCACAGAATGATGGGACAGGACAAGCTTATGTTTCCTTAAACGGACTGTTAGTAGCAACATATATGTTGCAGATTCTGCTAGAGAGGACTCAGGAAGAGGCGGAAAACATATCAGAAAAGCATATGTAGACTTAGAGAGTGCCTGGGTCATTATAAAAAGACTTTTGGCATAAATACGAGTGTTAACATCACTGTCAATGAGGCTCAGATGAGTAGGAGAAACATGTTATTGGAAACTGGAGAAAGGGACTCCTTGTCATACAATGGGGGACACTTCACTGAATCATGGCCTGCAGATATGTGGAAAGACACATTTATAAACAATTCACTTGGATATTGAACTAAAGATATTCCCAAGAAAAGTACTGAGGATGTGGCCTAGTTTCCTCTTGCTGCTCATAGCAAATATGGGAGGAAAGAGATAGGTCGAAGGAAAAATTGCTAAGCAACAGGAGCCAGTATGTTATGATGTGGGAAGTTCTCAGCCAGTTCAGATTGTAAAAATTAGGCGAATCACTGTCAGAAAAGAGTGCTCTGGAGAAAATGCTAAAGATACGGCTGAATAACCCTGTGCTTGTGTCTCGTAAGTTTAGTATCTGGTCACATGGAAGGCTGAGGAGATCATGACTGCTGATTTGTGGAGCTCTTCAGGGCTCACAGTCCCTAGTGTTTGTTTCTATTTCTTTTAAAATAACCACTGTCCTCACTACTCAAGATAAGAACAGAATCTTGAACCCGTACTACTTAAGAAATAAATCACAAAAGGAAAAGAGAGGATAGAAGAAAAAAGTGGAAACAAAGCTTCTGTAAATAAGGAAGGGAAGAGGGGTTGAAGGGAGGGGAGGGAAAGGGGAAATAAAAAGAATTAAGATATATCACATACAGATAAAAATTCCATATGATGAATGTTATCATTTTGTGTATCTATAATGCACCAATAAAATTAATTTTTTAAAAAATCACAAGAAGATTTTTAGGACTACCAGAGGGAAGCTCTATTTTAACAGGACTTGTGCAACAGCACAAGGTGGTCAGTATGACAGAGCCCTCCTAGACTAACCAGAGAAGTATAAACAGGAAAGTGCAGGTTATATAGCACCTGCAGGCCTGAGATTGGTCCAAATGCTGAGCTATGATTGGTTCAAATAGGTGCCTGGTGTCTTTGCAAATGAATTATTTGATTGGTCGCTGTCATGTCTCCTTGAAAAATGGTGGGTCTGAAAGTGGAAACTTCAGAGAAGCTAGCCATATTCATCACAGTGTGCTGGGGCTGTTAATAATGGACCTGGATCCCTCCCTGATCCCTGCCACAGTTAGGGGCAGTTTCCCAGCTCTTTCTTCAGAGTCTGGAGTTTTGGGAGTGGGGGAGCCCCACCTCCTGTGGGAATGGCCCAGAGAGCAGCCACTAAGTAACAGAGGAGGACACGCAGGCAAGTTGTCCCTCTGTCCGTGCTGTGGAGGGGAACCAGGCAGAAGTGAAGGGAGGCGAAGGGGGGCCCTGACAACTGTTGGTCAAAATACACCCAGCTCTGACCATCATAAGAAAAAAGGGAGGGAGTTGGAGGCTTCTCCTCTGTCTCAGAAATACTGCTGCCTTGAACTGGAAAGGACAGATGCAATGCAAAATGAAAGGTTCCACAGATGAGAAGCTGTCTGACAAAAGGAGTCCACTGCAAGTACATGCTGACTTTCATGAAAATGGAAGTATGACTCAAAGGACAGGACCTCCAGCTCAGCGAGATCCCAGGGGGAGGCTAAGAACCGCAGAAGACTGTTCTCACTTGCAACTAGGTGAGTTTTCCTGGTTGGACTTCCAAATTTGGGGGGAATGATGACTCCTTCCTCCTCCTCCTCCTCCTCCTCACCCCCTCCTCCTGCTCCTCCTTCTCATCTTCTACCTCCTCCTTCACTCCCTCCTTCTTCATCTTCTTGCAAGAAAAAAATGTAGCTCTTATCCTATGCCCTTTGTACTCTTGTTTTTTGTTTTCCAGGTTCTCAAAGAAAGGAGAATACACCAACAGCTTCACTCTCACCTGATCTAGATGAATTAGAACCAGTCTTAGTGTCATTGATATTTTTCTTGGTTTCAATATCGTTGGTTTCTGCTGTCACTGTTATCATTTATTTCCTTCTGCTTGCATGAGGCTTGAGTTGATCTTTTTTCTGTACTTTTAAGGTAGAAGCTCAGGTTATTGATTTCAAACATTTTTCTTTTGGGATATATAGGTACATTCAATGTTATAAGTTTTCCTCTAAACACTTTCCTCTACAATTCAGACTTTGACAAGTTGCACTTTCATTTTACATAAAAATTTAAAATTAATCTTGAGATTTCTCTTCTACCTATATGTAGGAATCATGTTGTTTAGTTTCTAAATATTTGGGGATTTTTCAGTTATTTTTCTGTGAATTTCTAGTTTAATTCCATCATAATCTAAAAATATACTTTCCATGACTCCTTTTAGAATTTTAAGTTGTGTCTTATGACCCAGAATGTGATCTATCTTGGTAAATACTCCATTTGTATATGGGAAGTATGTATGTTCTGTTGTCAGATGAAATATTCTTTAAATACTGATTATAAAGCTGATTTATTGTGTTAAGCAACTATATCCATAATGATTACCTGCTTGCTTCATCTCTCAATTATTGAAAAATGGATATTAAAGTCTTCAACCACAATAGTGGATTTATCTATTTACCTTCTACTTGCATCAGATTTTGGCACTCTCATTAAGTCCATATACATTTACTATTATTATGCCTTCTTGGATTATTGATGTAGTTGGATTAATATCTACCATATTTATCATTATTTTCTATAAGCTACAACTATTCATCATTTTTTTCTTTATCTGCTTTTTTATTTTTAGTTAAGCATTTAAAGTTATTTCATTTTATCATTTAACATACCTATACTTCTTTTTACAATAACAATTGTGATTGACTTAGTTACAATATACATTATTTTTGTGTGTGTGTGTGCGGGGATTGAACTCGGGACCTAGGGCTTGTGAGGCAGGCGCCGGAACCACTGAGCTAAATTCCCAGGCCTACAATATACATTTTAAACTAAACTAAGTCTACTTTCAAATAACATTGTGTCATTTCAGTTGTAGTGCCATACTCTTGTAGTAGAAGATTTCCAGTTTTTCCTTCCAATCCAGTATGATGCTGCTGTCATTCATTTAACTTACCCATATGCTATACACACCCAATATATTGTTAGTATTACTTAGATCCATTGACTTTTACTTTGGTTAAGAATGAAAAAATATAATATTTTATTTTATTTTCATTTATTTATTTACTGTCATTTATTTTATTTATTTCATTTTTTTCCTACAGTGCTCTTCATTGTGCTGTGTATATTGAAGTATTTTCTTCCTATATAATTTTTCTTCTCCCTGAAGAACTCTGAAAGTTTCTTGTAAGACAAGTGTACTGAGGACAAATTTTCTCAGTTTTAGGTTCTTTGTAAAAAGATTTTATTTAACCTTCACTTTTGAAGCACAAGTTTACCCAATTTCTCTGGATCCATGTGGCTGTGATGATTGGATTTGGGGAGAAACAAAGCGTTCTATCACCTTATGTGAGACAGGAAGGAAGGAACGGGATCCAGTGAGAAATGATCTTTCCCAGCTTGAGTGAGGCTCTGGTGAAGCCTTTTTTCTTGGAGTCTGGTTCCTAGATGTATTTCACAGGGATTCCCTCCCACCACCACCTTTCAGGAAGTCCCAGGGGCATCCTGTTTGGGTTTCCACCGTGAGAACCTGGTGGGATGCTGGGAGAGGAGCCCATGGACATGTGGAAAACCTCTTGGATTTTCTCACTCTCAACTAGCAAAACTTCACCAAAAGCACATTTAAGTGTTCCTACCAGCTTGTCATTCTGGCAGCTTCTGCTCTGTGTAAATAGATCTTGGGTGTGTCCCTCTGAATGAGTTTTCTATCCAGATTTTGAGGTGGCAGTTTGCCTTGAAAACTCAGATCGGTAATGGGTTCAAGAAAAGCCATTGATTTTTCAATTTGTTTAGCTTTTTTTTGTTATAAGAAGTGTGACAACTTTCCAGCTTTTGACATGTTTGACCTAAAATTGAAAGTTGCTATTGCTGATTTTATTACCATTATCATCCTAACTTTTAAATTACATATACTGGTTGAAGGGAGATGAGGTAGAAACTGCTATTTTATATTTCTCATGGTCAAATTGGTATTTGCATTTAGCATTCAAAAAAGAAAAGAGATTTTTGAACGTTCATTCCCTTATGACTATTGATTTGAACCTGTTTTTTCTTAAAATGACTATACACACTCTGAAGAATAATTATAGTTTTACTTTGCTGCTCTGAAATTCAGCTGTCTGGTAATTGTGTCTTTGGAGTAGAATTGGAAACCGGAAAATAAGCAAAAAAAATTCTCTTAGTTAATCTCAGTGTCAGAAAATACAAACAATAAATTCTTTAAAATATAATTTTGATACATGCAAAATGATATGATGCTAAAAATTTTATCATGCACCATAATATACCTATGAAAAAATTTCTCTGGGGAAAACATAGCAAAGGTGGAAATGCCATAATCATGGAGTTTGAGGATATTAAGCATGACAAAATAACACAAGAGTAGGTGCACACTTCTACCTCTATTGGTGGACCAAAAGAGGTCTTGGCTTTAATTCCTACCATCACTTGTACTTGTCAAGTTAAGTATTTTTTGTACTGTAGAGGGTGTAAATATGATTTATTTATTAGGATTACTAAGGATATTGAGTATTTTTCACCTTTCTTCTTCCAGTTTCTTCTATTTATGTCTTTTTACCACTTTTCTATTAGGTTATTGTTTATACAGGTTATTGATTTTGGTTCTTCATATAGCTTCATACTAATCTTTTGTTAACTATACATGTAATATTCTCATAGTCTTGTGTTTGTGTTATACTTTTATTACTTTGTGATTTATTTGAAATAGAAGTGATTAATTATGTTGTAATCATATTGATATTTTTCAAATACTTAGTGTTCTTTCTATCTTGTTTGGGAAACTCATGTTTAGCCTAAATTACAAATATATACTTCCATATTTTAAAATGCTTAAGTGTGAAGCTTTCATCATAATTCATTTTATATTTGACATAAAGTATGAAGAAAATTTTATTTTACAAAAATATGCTCATATCCTTATAACCCTAAAGAATATAATCTATGTCTTTTGAATCATCCATTCTTTCCAATCATTCATTGGTTTGCAATGACACATTGAATATACACAAAGCTTCCCTATATGTCTATTTCTGAGTTCTTTATTCTGTTCTTTTGGTCAAATGACCAATTTCAACATCGATACACTTTTATTTTATTACATAGCTTTTAAACACAGCTTGATATTTATGGTTTTTTTCTTAGACAGAAGAGTTCTGACTACTTTCAACTGTTGTTCTTTCATATGGATTTTAGAATAAGCTTGCAGAGAACTTCAGAATGCTTTATCAGCCTTTACTTGGAAGTGTACTGAATATAAATATTAATTCAAAGAGAATTGATGTGTTTATAATAGTGAGGCTCCCAACCAAGGACATATTCACTTTTGTGTGCCTGCACACACACACACAAACCATTTATTTATTTAGATCTTCTTTAATATTTCCCAATAAAATTTACAATTTTCTCCATAAATGATACCTCCGTTTCTTTTATTCTTTGCTGATGTAGAGAAATATCTTTTAAAAAATAATTATTGCTGGCATGTAGAAATCACGTTGTTTTTGTATATTAATTAGACATTTAGCAAGTCTGTTAAATTTTCAAAATTCTGACATTTTGTCTGTATTACCATAAGTTGCTTTGTAGATAACCACATAATCTTTGGAGAATGATATTTTTTGTCCCTTCTCCAATTCAAATATTTTCTGTCAGTTTATTGCACTGGCTAGAAATTTCATAAAATGTTGATATAATTAGTTATGGTTGTATCCTTTGACAAGGTTTAAAAGGAGTTTTAAAATATTTCACATTTTAAAAAGTTCTATAGAATGGAGTAGCTGGCCGTTATGAGACTTACAAAGTTTCTTTCTAATTTAAGTTTGTTATTACAATTAGATATTGGATAGTATCAAATGCTTACTTCTGCATCTGTTGAAATACCACTGTGGTTTCATTGCTTTAATATACTAGAGAGTTCATTTTTTGTTCTATTCTATTTCTAATTGACACTTAATAATTGCACATATTTATGAGGTACAGTGCAATGTTTTAACACATGTATACATGGTGTGATGAACAAATCAGAGTAATTAGCATATGCATCTTTTAAAGTGTTCTCTATTTAAACTAGTCTTCTGTTCCTGGAATAAAACTGACCGTGTATGACATCATATTTTTATGCACTCCTCAATTAATTTTTCCAACTTTTTGTGGAAATATTTCAATTACTTATTTAATATCTTTAATGGTTATAAGCCTTCTAGGGTCAGTCTTAAGTTATATTTTTTTCTGTAATTTTGAACAACTCAGCTACTTCTTCAACGGTTTTAATCATTAAGTTACTAACATCACCATAATGCTCCTCTTCCAGCTTCTACCCTGAATTTTCTTGAAGTAAAATAAGAGAGACATTGTAACTATTGGAAGAATGATAGAATATCAAATCAATGATAAGAATCATGAAACACAGGTCATCATTCTTTTTTTTCTGAAATTGTTAAAAATCATAACATTTTACAAAGATAAAAAATAGAATAATAGAAAATCATAGATGCCATCTTCCGGGTTGAGCAATCATTCAGACTGTTCTGCCTGCTTTCCACAGACCACACTGGTGCCTTGGAGTCATCATGTGACTACAGCGCAGTGTGAGCATTTTATTTCATTTTATAACTCTGAGGAAAGGTTAAATTGCAGTCTATTTATTTTCTAAAGGAATAGAAAAGTGCATAATGCCTTTTAGAAATATTCCTGCATGAGATAGATAAACCAGGAAATTTATGATTATTTTCTGGAAAATTGAAAAATAATTCTGGATGATATTTAGAAATTCTAAATAATTTCATTATGCACACTCAGCCACCTTTCTATCCATTTTTGCAGGTTAACAAACCACCTTAAAATTTGGTGGCTTTAAGTAACAATTGATATTTAGTTCACAATTGGGCTAGGATCCATTTGAGGACTTCTGCTACTTCAACCGGCCTCATTTGTGCATGCAGATTCATCTGGCAGCCAGTGCTTCCTTCATGCTGTTGGGAAGTCAGCTGGCTGCTGGCCGAGGGGGAGGTCCTTTGTCTGGTTTCACCCAGCAGCTTAGCTGACCTGTTCATATAATGGTGATTTCGGGGCAGTAGGAGAAGAAGCTGCAAGGGCTCTTGCAGTCCAGGATCAGAACTCAGGCTGCATCGCCTTTGAGTCAAAGCAAGCATAAGCCCTGCCAGATTCAAGAGTTACAGGAACAGATCTCTTTTTATAGGAGAAGCTGCAAAGTATTTTGGACAATTTTGCAACTTACTGACCTAGTAGTGTCTATTGCATTAGAACAGGAGGAGTCTCTCCTCTCTAACTGAAGAGTTGCAGGATACTGCAAGGTTCTCATCAGGGATATTCAGCACAGCCTCTGCCACAGTGCTTCTGCCCTTGTAAATGCTGGTCATGACAGCTCCTTAGAGCCAGCTTTGGTGGTCGATCTCCGTGAAAAATGGAGGAATTAAGACAATAGGGCCTGATGCTGAAACTCAGCCATCTGTTGGCTGTTCAAGATTTCCTCTTGATCTGGGACCACTTGTTCTCTCTATTGACTGTGAATGGATCTGGTTCTTGGGGAGCCAAGAGGGTGTGCTCTGTGTGTCAGTTGACTCTGTGAACAGGTGCCACAGGCCTTATGCCACAGAGCGGGGAGGGGGAGTGTCAGAACAGAACGGCGACATTTCCAGGCCTGCTTGCATTCTGCCTTTTCAGAGTTCTCTCCCTCCTTCCTCTGCTCTGGGTGGCACCACATGGTGGAAATTGCAACTTATCACTTCTTAGGGTGTGATAGCAGAGTCTTGGTTCCTTGAATAGAACAGTTTAATGTTAATTTTGAGTCCAAGAGAAACTGTGTATATATGTATTGATGAGTGCGTGTGTGTGTGTGTGTGTGTGCGTGCGCGCGCGCGTGCACATTCACATTCACATGAGGGGAGGCTCGTTATTTAGAGTAGAGAGAGGGAAGGGGGAGAAAAGAGAAGAGATATGACTGAAGCTAGAGAAATTAATTCTATGCATCGTGAGCCTGAAGAGAAAATTGAACAAAGGATCTGTCCTTTCAGAATAGAAAGATGTGTACAAATCAGCAGATGATTTGGGTGGGAAGGTAATGTGGGTTACTATAATTCAAACTATGTGCATCTGTGGTAGGAAAGATACTCCCCGGATCTTCCCAGCTCCTCTTCCTTCTCCATTAGCACCTCCCGCTTTGCTCTTCACCGGCTTGGCCTTTTTCTCCACCAGAAGTCCAGAGAGAACCCCGAATTTCCCCAGGCAATCTATTTCCACAGTGTGATTCTCATCTCTGGTTAGAGTTAGCAAACTCTGCCCTGATTCTTTATTTCTCCCTTCTCCCTACCACTTTGAATCTCACTTTCTTTTTTCTTCCTTATTCTACCTATATTGATATTTTTCTTTCTTCTATAACACACCTGTCTGAATAAACAAACAAGAAAGGGGAGACAGAAGGAATAGCAAAATACTAAGCAATGTTTCTGGCTGATTTCCCTCTTATCAGAGCTTTAAGAATCTAGCTATAGGCGATTCTGTTGTAGGTAATGTATAAAGGAAGTTACACAGATATGATCCTTGGTGCTAGAAATTTAATTTTCAGAGATATGTGCTTCTTGTATCTCCCCTAAATTCAGCCTAGCTTATGGGCAGTCCTTTTATATTAGATTGATCGAATTGTATGGAATTGCTGATGCTCAACCATTGTTGACCTACAAAAATGGCAATTTCATATGGTTCAATCTGTATTTTAAGTTATTTAACTGATAAATATTTTCAATCAATTATTTTTTTTAGGGAAGGAGGGTATTATTGCTGAGTATAGACTTTCAGAAAAAAATTTACCTTTTCTTCCCTTCTTGCCTCTACTATTCCAATAGCTTCCCTTCTCATGGTTTATTTGCTTCTGAAACCTCTCCTCCTTCTAATCAATTCACTGCCCTAATAAAAATCATCAATGACTTTATAGAATAAAAATAGCATTACCTAGCCTGGCATACAGGCTTTTCCTGTATGAGGCTCCCATCTGCTTCTCTAGCTTCTTACACTGTCACTCTGTCCCATACACCCTTTAACTACAGTCCCCCAATCCATACTGATTCTGTCATATCTCTTATGATTTTTTTGTGTGATTCATTCTGCCAAGAACCTTTGTTCTCCATTGATCTGGTGGATAAATCAATACACGCCCTGAAAAATCTCAGCTCTAAAGCCACTCATTTTTCATTATTCTTCCTTGACTTACTCCTAGGTGTAGTAGTTGATCATTTTCCTGATTCCCATCATATGAAAATTAATGTGTGATGCCATTTACTCCACTACACTAATCATGTTTGTGGGTATGTATCTATGGTAGTCAGCTTTCCATCATTGGAACAAAATACCTAAAATAATCAACTTCATCAGGGACAAGGTTTATTTTGGTTACTTTTTGGTTGCATGGTTACTTTGGCCCTATGGTGACTGTACATTATGAGAGGAGTGTCTGGTGGAAGAAACCTGTTCCCATCATGGTGGCCAGGAAGCAAAAAGAGAAAGAGGAGACTGCAGTCCCAGTATCCCCTCCAAGGGCACTCCCTCAGTGACTTAATGTCTTTCTACTAAGTGCTACCTATCAATGGTTCTATTAGCACCACAGGCTGGCATCCAAGCCCTAATGCACAGGCTTTTGAGGGACACTTATCCAAACTACTATAATTCTGAATTCTCTACAGATTGGCTTGGCCTGTTTTTAAATTCTCTTTACATCCTCAACATTGCCTGGCCCACGCTTGTGAAATGGAGTCTCCCCCTGGAAAATTCATCAACGTTTTCTTTTCAGGATGGAACAAGAAAACTCAAAGGTAAGCAATTTGCTAATATTAAAATTAATGAGCTTACAAACATTTTATTTACATTTGGATAGAGAGAAAATATTCAAGTCAATCTTTGTTTTCCCTAAACCCCTTACCTGTCCAACAAATTAGTTATTTTAGAAGAGATTAATATATCTTTAATGCAACTACATGACATATTTTTCACTTAACCAAATTTTAAGGAGAGGACACCATTCAGATTTAATGTTGAAACATGCAACAATTATATTTAAACATTACTTTATAGTCAATGAACTTTTGCTTTCTCCATTAATCAAGTTTAATGTAATCCTCACTATACCTCAAGGAAGTACAGCTAGCCAAGAATATCTTGTTTTTTTAGGTAATGAAACTCCTGCTTAATATTTGGAGATTGAGATTTTTAAATTCAAATTCACAGAAAGCTCTGGCCTCAAATGCCAAGCCCTGGATCTTAGGGTTCTTATGCTTTCCTTGACTCCTCAGGCTTAGAAAGAGAAAGTCAACTATGTTTCATAGTTAGAGGAGTTCAGCTGCAGGTGCCCCTAATCCAATAAGATCCTACTTGAGCTTCCTATGCCCCTGCAGGGTGCAGTTGAGAAGCCCTGGGACCTGGGAGGCAGAAGGGGAGCGTATGACCAAGAAGGAGGCTACAGAGTTCCTGATTCTGCAACTTTCTCTGAGAAGGATGAGTTGGGGCTCCAGTGGGCACAGAGCAGGGGAGGGGAGCAGTTGCCAGGGGCAGAGCTGCAAACAACAGCAGCCATTGTAATGGATTGGTGAGGAAGCACCATTACCAAGAGATCTGAGGTAATGATGCCCTTTTCTCCCCAGTCAGCAGTAGCTTTAAGGCAGAAAGCAGCAGAACAAGTCTCCCCAAAAAGGATTTGTGTGATTGCTCATTTCTGCAGTATTTTTCCATTCTGCCCAATTGATTTTTTTTTTAAATAAAAGAGTATAGAAACTACTACATTCACACTGCACTTCTAGGAGCAGGGGATGTGAGGGCCCGACTCTGCTCCACACCCTGTCAGTATTAGCTCCCATTTCTCACCTCCTTCACTTCGTCTGGATTGTCTTTTGGGAAAGAGGGCAGGGGTGGAAAGTAGATGTCAAAAGTTCAACTGATAGATGGGCTTCTAAATCTTGGAGACTTAAACCAACTAGTGTGTTGGGCTTGCATGAGGACCAGGACATCATATAAAATTAGAACCTTCAGTGTCCTACTGTGGAACTTTAAAATTTTTCTTAAGCAAAATAATATGAAAAGTTCTATAGATGAAAGCATTTGATAATGGACAATACAGGATGAACCCATTGAAATTGGCTGTTTTCTTTTCTACCTCTGTTCTTGGAAATTTTTCTAGGTTCCCAGGAAGCTATGTAGCTTGTATTTGGGATGGTGCCTGGTACTTGGTCTTTGTTTCATTTTCTCTGACATCCATTCTGAAGGATGCTTTTCACCTGGTCTGGAGAGAATTTTATTCGTATCATTCTACTTCCTCATAGACTCAGAGACCACTTTAGATCCACAAGTCCCCTTTACTTATGTCTCTTGTGCCTGTGGAAAAATTCCCTGTTTTCCCAAAGGTTCTTCAAGGATGGAGAATCTCAGGAGAGTCAGCTACATCTGGATCTTCCTTTGTACATGTTCCCGGATGCTAGTGCCTCACGTGGATAATGCTATCTTGGAAATTCCAGGGTCCTTATCTGGCCAATAAGACACAGGACCTCTTTGATCAAATTCCCAAACTGTTCTGGAGTTTCTAAAATCTCTTTCTCTAAAACTTGTCATAGAGCACAGGATAGACCTTCTTCTCAGAGAATTCTTGGCATCTAAGCTCTTTTCCTCTTCTTTTCAGTGACCTTCCCTCATCCAAGCTGATGGAACCTTGACCTACTCAGGGGCAGGGTAATTTGATCTTTTTTGTTTGTCCCAAGTTTATTTGGAATGAACTCTATCCTCAGAGTCTTTTAAGACTTTTGCTCTTGATGCTCAGAAGCCAAGATTTTTAAACAAAAGATTTTTTCCCTCCATTATCTCTGGCAATCATTTCAAGACATTATTTTGAGACTCAAAAGAAATACTGTATTTTTGTATTTCTACTGTAAAATTCTTCCCTTAAGGTAATTGAGCATTTCTGCTAAATAAGGTTGGAAGGACAAAAAGGTCACTGGAACTGTGGGGGAAACCACAGTTAATATCTCAACTTGTTATCTTGCCATTCTTGTGTTAATTCTTTTTAAGTATTTGTGATAGATACCATGAAAATCACTCTTCTATTCTCCACTTCTGAAGAGATCTAGCTAGCACTGTACACTATTGTAATCAGATCTCTCCTGAGAATATTGGGTGCCTGTTATAAGCTGTGGTATGTGGGTGTTGCTTATTTGACTTTCACATTATGTTAGATTCTTTTACTCAGTCACAGTGAAGATGCCAGAAGATGGGTCAAGAAGGACCATAACCACCCTACATATGACTAAAGCTTCACCAGACAAGTATCTGAAACCTGAAGTTAGGGATGGGTGCTTAAGCTCTTGACTCTATTGTCTATATTTTAAAAACTTACTTATATTTTAAAAACGGAAGCCATTAAGCAGAGTTAGAAAAAGCTATTTTGTATATGCATTTATTTTGCCTACAAGGCTGAGAAGCAATAAGAAGGAAAGTGGTGATTGAAACAAATTACAAAGGAAGAGTGTACAGAAAGATATAAGACTAGAACCAAAGATGGAATGTTGCAACCAGTAGTATTTTTTAATTTATATATATATATTTATTGGTACATTTTAGGTATAAAATACATTTATGTTTATCATTGGGTGTTTGTACCAGAACGTGATGTATCTTAGCTCTTATTTTTTCTCCCATTACCTGTGCACTCTTTACCCCTCCACCCCTCCCTATTTACAGAGTTTGATTCCATGTTTTTTCTTTCTCATAATTTTTCCTTTCCCTTCTTCCCTTTCCCCTTCCCCTCCCACCATCCCCAAACCGTTGGATCTTTTCTCATTTCAAATTACCAATTATTCATTTTAATCATTTTCATCCTTATTTGCACTTTCA
>NW_004624771.1:4735950-4772285 GCF_000247695.1 Heterocephalus glaber
AAGAACCAAGAGAGATTATGTAAAGGTGCAAATTTCCAATGATGAATGTCATTATATTGTATACCTAAAATGTACCAATAAAATTATTTTTTAAAAATTGGGATTAAATTGGGAACTAGATAGAAATGAAATGTTTACTGAAATACTCATGGCCGAAGGACCCCTTTTACAAGAGGTGAAGATAAGGAGAAATTAAAACCACTTAGAGTGGCAATTCCTTGGGGATGAACGCGACCATGCCTTAACAAAAGGGCTGTCATTGTGTGTGGGGCCACGGAGGGTTTAGCATGTGCTAACTTTTAAAATAAAAACAGGGAACATAAATCAAGTGTAGTTTCAGTTACCATTTTAAACGAGAACAGTGGTTGTAGCCTAGAGACCAATGCTATAGAAATTTTGAAGGGTTCCTTCAGGTTTGTAACTTCACTGTGTTTATTGGCACTGCTAAGTTTTGGGCTTTTTTGTTCTGTTGTTATTAACAATAAACTCTTAAAATGAAAAGGGTCTTATGCTTTTCATGGGGGAAAAGAGAAAGATGAGAGAGCTGGGCAGGTTGATTTGCATGCCACCATCAGATATTTGGGAAAAACTCACATAGGTGGTCAATAAAATGAAAGGAACCGAAAGAGGTGTGGAGGAGGCAGAAATAAGTATAAAAAAAGATTCTGGATTTAATGGTAGGAGGCCCTGTTTGGTAGCAGAAACTGAAGAATGCAAGAAGCAGCAGCAGGTAGAACAAAGCCATCTTAGGGAGGAGGGCCATAAAGGCTGGAGTGAGCACCACAGGAAGTCCAGGCTAGGTGAAAGCGAAAGGAGAACTCACCAGGAGCTAGAGAATACCTCACATGCTGCTCTAAGGCTGGCCTCCAACACAGCTCAAAGGAGTCACCTTCTGCGGGGTCCAGCAGCCTCCAGATAGGAAACAGCTCTTGGTTTCAATTCCAAGCATTCACTTTTCTTCTTGAAATAAGTTTATATCCCATTTCACTGAGTGTCTTCCTGCAGAGAAAGGTCTTCATATTAAAAATAAAGTTCACAGGAGACGTATTTGATCTTTCTAGTGGCATTTCTACCTGACCAGCCCGGGGAGAATTGTACTTCCATGGTCCATCAGTGCATCAACACACTCCCTCATGCAATTCAAGTTGCTGGATTTAATCTATAAAGCTTTAACTGATTGGAGTCTATTTGCTCCAGAGGTTGCCCCTGACACTGTGCATTCTCAGCTGGATGAAACTGTACTGTCTGCGGTGATTTGAACTTGTGAAGAATACAGCTGGAGTGTTTTTGATGTGAAGTACAAGGAGACTTGGGGGCAGGGTGGAAGAGGTGTCTTTAAGTACCCTTTTGATTTCCTTGTGTGCAAATCCCTGTTGTGTGGCAAACACATTGCTTGTTCTTAGGTGATGAGGTTAAAAGGCTTGTATCTCCGCTTTTCTATTTCTACATTATAGAATTCAGAATTTCTTTCAAAAGAAAACATCTCCTGAAGTAAAATGTCAAATCACACTTATATGTAGCTGATTGAATATGTACTTGGTACATAGAATAAGTATATAGAATCAAATCTTTGCCTAAGTTCATTGCTAGACATTTTTCTTATATCTTTTGGTTGGGATGGATACTTCTGTGGCAATTTTGGTAAATATAACTGCATTTTAAGTCTGGCTGGGTAAGCATTTCAAGCTTCCAAATTGAAACAAGATGGTAGCCAATAAGGATTTTTAAATTTGCGTATGCTCCAATATTTTCAAGGAACCTTGGATTTTTATGAAACCTGATATATTAGTAGAGATTGTAATAAAAAATGTGAGTGCAGTGAATGTCATTCTTTGATTGACACCTTAAAACTCAGATGTTGTTACAACACTTTACCTTATTTCGTCCTGGTGGTGTCTTAGGAACATGGTGTGGGGGGGTGCTGGTGTGGACTGTATGAGGGATGCAGGTGCTCCTTTGCCCCATCTCTTGGAGATGGGAATTGAAACTAAAATGGTAGCACACTGATTAAGTGAAGAGGTAAAGTCGTAAAATAAAACCTTTTTGGTACAAAGCAGCCTATGTGTGGGAGGGAATGGGGGAGGCCCATGGAGAGGTGGAGAGCCAGTCAGACCAATTGAGCAGAGTTGGAGCCACAATAAATTTGATGAAGACACCCTCAGAAGTAATTGCTGCTGTTGCTTTTGAACCCAGTGGAAAAATAACCTGAAGCATCAAGAGAGATGAAGTTTCCCTCAAGTCACTAAGTGAAAAATCCTTAAAATAAAGTGCTTTTTTTTTCCATTGGAGGGAAGTTGGAGGGATGGCAGAGAAGTAGGACAGGAGGAGAGAAGGACAGGGGTGGGGGAGAAATGCTTTCTTCCCAGTGGAATTTTGACTAATGAGACCCACATGCTGGCAGGGAGGGATCCCAGGAGAGAAAGCAGGGGAACAGGGCATGCGTACAAGAAGGAATTCAGACGAACCAATATCTGGAACAATCTCGTTCAATTATCTACACGAGTGAGGATATAGCACCGCACATCAATCACAGCCAGAGCTACCTGTGAATGTCACCTCTCTTCTCATCTCCTCTCTCTTAGCCTGCACTCTCTCTGAAAAACAGGTATCTCATGTGCAACTGACAGTTTGACCTGCTCCTTCGATGTTACGTAATTTATTTTTGTGTGTGATATTTTCTTTTAAAATAGTCCTATATTTTGTCTAGCCTGGGCATTATTATTTCTTCTCATTGGCTTTCAACACATCAATTTATTACTAACTCACTTAGCAAGTTATTTATTGAGCAAAGACTGTTGCTACATTAAAGCCTGCTTGTAAGTCCTTCTACTGAGGTCTAAGTGGCCTCTTGCTTGAAATGTCATCTCTTCTTAGAAATATCTGCATTTTCAAAGAATCTGCGAGCTCAAGTTAGGCATAGGAAGTTACATTGCAGTCTGAGAGGCCAGAGATTGCCAAGGATTTTTCTTACCAGGAAGGGTTTTGGGGACCTGGAGTGCTGCCCAGAGCTGGTAGCAGTGTGTTGCCTTGTAGGGGTAGATTGACCCAGCCAGAATATAGCAAAATATCTCTCTGGACTTCTTTGTTTTAGTACGTCCATACTAAGATTCTTTGAGAATAGGAAAGTGATGGAATATTATCAAACAAATGCTTTCTCTGACCTCTTTTTTTACCTCTCTAAGCATTTTGGATCAGGGTTGTGCCCTTGCTTCTGATAATGGCAGAAAGGATAAAACATACAGTTTCCTTCCTTCAGACAAGTGACTATGATCCACTTCCTAACGGGAGGGGTGTGGGAGTAATAAGACTACATTGTGGGCGAGAAAGCAAATTGCTTGTCTAAGATTAACTGTTTGGGTTTTTCTTTTTAAGTCATTGCTTCATTAATACGTTCTTTTCTGTCTCTCTTTCTCCATGATTTTACATCGCAGTTACTCATTAGTTAATCAGGAGGCTGTGGCCAAATTACCCATTGTCTGTGGGGCACTGGGCAGCCTCGGAGGCACGGCCGTGCATGATGGCTCATTGTTGACACTGGTTACTTTCCACCCAGGTTGCTACATCCCAGGGCCCTGCAGCTGCTGGTTACCACGAACGCCTCCCTTTGGTTTTGTTCTCAGAATGTCACAGTGACCAGCTTGCAGGTGGCATCCTGCTATAGATGCTGGCACAGATTTTCAAACATTATGCAGCCAGTACTGATTTTCCCCATTATTTGCTGACAATAATAGTTGTTTTGATCTTCCTCTCTCTCCTCCCTCATCCTTTGGGCTCCTTCTGAGTCACTCAGACACAGAAATTAGAGAAAGAAGTCCCTCACTTTAGGGCTACTTCTAAGAATTTTAGTTTTTTGTTTGGACTGAGACTCTGCCACAAATACCCTGGATCCCATGGACTTGACTGACCCCTTCTTCACTGTGTCCCCAAGCTCATGTCCCCTCCCTACTCTCCTGTGGTTTGTGCCAAGCACAGCCATGACTTCCTATCCTATCCCCTCAGCTAAATGTGTTAAATGTAAAAACCAGGTGATTCTACAAATCTTAGACCTTGAGCAGTACCATTCTGGTACTGCTCAGTACCTCTGACCTCTGAAGAACCCCATCGTCTTTTTCTTTCCTGTTGGAATTCATTGGGAATAAGCTTATTCTATGTTGAAATAAATGAGTTTCAGAGGAGCTGTGAATAGCATGTCCATAGAAATATAAGTGTGGGGTGAAGTTGGGGTGGATTGTTTAGGTTTCTCCTCACATTGCTTTGTGAGGAATGAATATGTCTCCCTAGAAGAAGTCTGCCCACCAAAACAGCTCTTTAAAAGTTTTGGGGAGACTTCCTGGAGCTTTGTGGGAAGGATGCTACTCCTGTTTTGGCAGGGCAACATCAGTGGAAGGGTGAGGGAGGATGGATAAGCAAAATGAAAGACACACTCTCATTATGGTTTGTGTTCAGCTGTCCCCCCCATAACCTCAAGCAAATGAGGTGGGACTTTCTTTTTCAGAGGTAGTTGAATCTGGAATGTGTGATGCTGGGGTTAAAGTCGTGTGATTACTAAACCACTACATGTGAGTGATTAGTTTGGCACCGCCCTAATCCCAGTAGTCTGAATAAGATAAAAGGGGCAGAAAGGTGCTGTTAAATCTCTTGTCACCTTTGCTACTGTGTGGGCGCCATTTTGTTTCTCCTCTGCCATGCCTGTTTGCCCACCCTGCCTTGGAGCCAGCCAATTATGGACTGAAACCTCTACGAACTGTAAGCCAAATAAGCCCCTTCCCCTCCAACTTGGGGGGTTGGGTATTTTGTCTCAGTAATGAGAGAAAAGTAACTAACACAACTCCCATGTGTAATAGTGATGCTGAGAAGTGACTGTGAGTGGTACTTGGGCATCCAAAGATGATGGCAGCCAGCACTTACTGGAAACATTTTTTTTTTTTTGCATCAGGCAATATTCTAAGTATCATCCATGTTTGTGTTCTTTAATACTCAGAGCCATGCTACAGGAAAATATCAGTATTGCCTTCACACTGGTCTAAATCTTTAAAAAAGAAGTTCCTTATCTAAAATTATGCATTTGGAAAGTATGGAACCAAACTTGGAACTCAGATAATATAGTTTCAGTCTTCTACTTTTAACCTATTCTAATCCCACTCAGTGACACTATTTCTCTCTCAGTGCCATCCATCACATTGGCCTACAGTAGATGCTCAATAAATATTTGCTGAAAGAAAATATTTGTTCAAAACTAAAGGCAATTAAATCTCATCTGAGGAAGGTATGAAGGAAACAGGATGTTATCATCACTGACTGTGGCTTTCTAGGATTGTAGTCTCAGCTGGGTGGGATTGTAGGAGTAGGGATTTTACAGGATACTGGGAAGGCATTAATACCCCTTCATGTCCGAATGGGTCAATATTTGAGTTAGAACACACTTCCATTGCAGCCACTCTGAGCTCTTCATTCCTTAGGTGTGCCATGCATAGTTGCCTCTCCACACATCAACTTTTATCTCTGCAGTGTTGAATGTACTCTCCTCTTCAGTCCACAGAACAAATTTTTAATCATTGTTTAAGGCTCATCACTTTGCCATCATTTTCTCTGACCTCTGCTTCACCCTCTTGATTCAGGAATAGCCTATCCTTTCACACGTCAGTTCCTACCCAACTTTACTATTTGCAATATAACTATTTGTGAATCCTCTGGTTTCTTCACTCGGTGTTGAATCTTTTGCAGGCAAAATATGTTTCATTAACCTGTGTATCCACAGTGCCAAGTGTATCTGTAACCCCAAGCATAGCATGAGATACATGTTGGGTGCTTTTTAGTACATATCTTATGCAGTTAGATTTTCTACTTGCTGCACTTTACTCTAGTATTCCAAGGGATTGGTATTCCTGCAGGGGAGCTAAGGGCTCTAAGAATTGCAAGGAGCTGGCTGCCTATACCTCTCATGTTAACTGGCCACAAGCCACTTGCTCCGTGGGAGGGTCAACTTGATTTAAAGGTGCAGGATTGAGGAAGAGTATGTCATGAACTTGACTAAATGATTCTCTTAACCGGTGTCAGCCCATTGAACTGTTCCTTCAATTTTAACTGTTCCATCAGCCAAATAGCTTGCTCAGCTTTTCAGAGGCCTCTTACTTGATCTGAAAACACTGGCAACATTTTGGCCTCCAAACTGACTTAAAGCCTGTTATAGGTAATGCATTTTCTCTGGATTAGGTGTGCATCTGGTTGTATTGGAAAAGCATCAGTTATGTCTATGTCTTGTCTAGTAACAGCCAGAATTGGGAGCATGCCAGCTTTCACCTCATTGCTAGCAGACTCTTTAATTAACCTATGAAATCTAGCACCCAATCCACTGTTGTCTTAGGAATGAGAAGTATAATATGCACACTTTTTCTTCTACTGTGCTTTTTAAAAAAATTGTTCAGGTTATTAGACAGTCAAATTCTCTTGGGTTACAAATTAAACCCTCTCAAAAGAAACAAGGATTTGAGAAACACTCAATGGGGGTTGGTTTCTTTATCAAGACTTGCTGTACTTTGTCACATTTACTTTGATAATAGAATTCTCTGTTCCTCCAATATTTAAACACATAAGCTCACCTAATCTAAAATGTCTCATGTTCTTGCAGTGTCTCTGTTCTCGTAGAGGACAATTTGTCAAACAAGGCTGGATGAGCCCCCTTGAGGCTTTCCTCATGCAGTACCTGTGCAAGGAGAATGGAAGCTGTATCTTTTCAAGCTTCTTGAGCTATGCATACACATATTCCTGTTTGTCACGCCTGAAATAAATTTTCTACCTGTGTTTTTACCTCGTGCTTTGCACACAGTGCCCCAAATTGCTGCTCCTGAGGAGACTAAGCCAAGGATGCTATGCTCCATTTTCATGATGAAAGGCAGATTTCCCATTGAACCTAATCAACCTTCAGTTCAGAAGGTTGACAAGGCGGATACTTAAAGAATTCAGTTGGTTAAATTTATGGCACTGAAAAAGAGTCCAGTGCAAGAATATTTCTGATTCTAAAGCTATGGAATTTTTATTTGATTGTGTATTAAATTACAGTTTCATTCACTTCAAGTCCTTGCTTCTCCATTTTGTGTTCCTCAAAGAGAGACAAACTTGTTGACAGCCACATTGGTCTCCATAAAATTCTGTGCCAGGTAGAAAAAAGATCTGCAATCTTTCAGTCACGCTTCCACCCATTGATTTTATACCCAGTGATATAGCTAAAATATTTGCTGGAGAAAGCATGGTGTTTTTCTAGCCAGGAAACAGAAATAGTGTAGCTTGAGATACTAACCATATTTCAGGGATTTGCTAGATTTTAACATGTGCCAGATAATTTTCTTGCAACTCCGTGGGGTGAGTGCCATTGTCCCCTTTCCACAAATAAGAGCATCTGGGATTAGAGAACTCCTCCTAGATTCTAGAACTCCTCCCAAAGCATACAGATAAGTGCAAGAGGTAACATTCAAGCCTAGGCTTCTCTCTGCCCAGAGTGGTTGCCTTTTCATTATTCTACAAAACTCTTCCTTAAAAATCAATGTTAGTATAGGCAGGCCAACAAGAATATCAAGAAGACAAAACTCTTGTCTGCTTATTTCAAATGTGAACTCAAAATCCCTCTAAACATAGAATCTAAGGAGTCACTATCAACCAGTTCATATTAGGATGCCGATTGAAAGTTAATTGCCATTCCTGATTCTAAAGTTGTCTCTAAAGCTTGCAGATGTGGGCTTTATTGCTAGACTATAAAGATCATAACCCTATCCCACTGTGGCAGGGAAGGTGTTCTAATGAAGAGGGGATGTTAATGGAGAGATCCCACTGACCTGCAAAAGCAAAGCTGGTGTCAGCAGAAGGCACTGATGACACAACCAAGTGATGCACACAAAAAATCATTGTATTTGTCATTCAGCCAGTTGCAAATTTGTTCTGGCAAGAGATTCGTTAGCTTCTAAACTATCTCATAAAGATTTAGCCACCAGATTTCTCTCCTAGTCTAATTCACTCTTTCAGGCCACTTTAGACATGATATATCGTCATGTTATTTGATGATTAACACATGTTTATATGCTTATTCTAACAGCTTGCTCATGTTTCTTAATATCAATGTGTTTGGCTACCCACCTTGTGTTCATGTTCTCCTTTCTAGACCCGTCAGTATTCCCTGCCTACCCTCTCCCTCCAGCTACATCAACATTAGTCATACATTTTGTGCACTGGGCCTCTTCAAGCACAGTGAAGTTTGTCCAACAGTCAGGAGATCTTAGACTGTAAGTGATATATACCTTAGCTCCTAAGGGCAAACAGTGTTACTTGTAGATGACATGAATAAGACAGTATAGAGATGGGAAGGGACTCTGGGAAAGGAAGGAAAGGGAAGTGTGAGGTGGGGGGGGGGATAAAAATGATAAAGATGCAATATCTATGTGTACCAATTCTTCCAAGTTGAATGTAATTATTATGTATTGTAAAAATATACTAACAAAAACGTCAAAAATATGTATTTTGTCCTTCACACAAAGAATTTTAGAACACTTGACAACTGTAACAACAAAGCTTATTTGCTATCTATAACTCAGGCTAATTCTAAACTGGGTCAATATTGTTAATGCCAAGGCTTTGGTTTTTCTGATGTCTGGGTAGATGTGGTTATATAAAGTTGAAGGAACAGCCCTGGAGCCAAGCAGAATTGCTTTGTATAACAGAAAAAGAAAGTTGAAAGATCCAGGAGTTAAATGGCAGGCAAAAGGACGGTTGTACAATTAAATGTAGAGAAATCTCCAATTTAGGTGTGGTCGAGAAGGAAAGTTGAGATGCAGACATGCTTAATGGGGAACATCTAAGAAATTTGCTGTCTATGTAAAATATCTCCATGTTTTGTGGATGCTAGGCTTTATTTGGGGGTGACTGAATACATTTGAAGGACTTTAAGGAGACATTAAATTCTAAACCTACAATTAGTGAGGCAAGACCACGGAGATTGGGTTTATGTACAGGAACTGTAGGAGCTATGAAGGGAATGCCTCCCGTGACCTACGAGAGACATTTTGAAGTCTCAGTAGGATTACTGAATCAAGATATCTACATTAACAAATACAGTCTTTCTCAACCTTGTCTGAAGCACAGAACACAGAAAGTGGTTTCAAACATTATTTTCTCAGTTCTCTTAATTTTTCTACACAACCAATATCATTCTAGATACATGGAGGAATAGCTAAGATGTTATACGCTGTGGCTGCATTAGTGGAAGCATCAACAAAGTACTACCAGCAGACAAATCCAGTCTGCTTTTGTAAATGAAGTTTTGTTGTAACTTCCCAACTCACATTTGCTTACAGTTGCTTAAGGTAGCATTCATGGTACAGTAGTAGATTTGCACAGTTGGAACAGGGGCTATATGGTTTAGAAAGCCTAAAATATATTCCATCTGGCCCTTCAATAAAATGTTTGCTAATTCTGGCTATAGGGCATTAAACCTTTTTAGATCTAATTCTTTAAGGGATCTCATTTGAGAAAGGCTAATCTGGTAGCATCTCAGATTCCCATCAGCATTCCCAGAGAACTGGGCTAAGGATAAGTCTTCACCAAGAGTGTCAAATATATAGAAATATATTTCCAAAGAGTAGAGATTCAGTGTCAGAACATGCTGATCACCATCAAAAAGCCTACTTGAGACTTAGTCATATCTGAATGAATGTAGACTAAAAGGAGGAAAACATCACGGTTGCAACTTTACTAGGATACCAGTTGGTTTATGCCATGGATTATGTACTTAAAGCCATTTGGGGTAAAACCTCACATGAAAAGGTTATCAAGACCATTATTGATCAGGCCTGAAGGGAAACTCAAAACTACATACAATGCCCTTTCTCAAAGAGACAATATTCTTCTAGATTTAGACACAGAAAGATGGCGGGCCTAAGCATCAATTTGAAATCTCCTTTTTACTCACCTTGCATATTCAAAACCTCTTAGTTTGCCCTTTCCTATTGAAACTCTCACACCTTCTGTCTGAGAACTAAGTTGATATAGGCTCTGCTTTGAGATACAGCCTCTTTGGGGACTTTGTATGCAGGTGTTTGTCATCCCTTGTGCCTTCATGGCCTCAGCATGCCTTTTCCTGTGGCATTATATAGTCCTGAGAAATCTTTTAAGAAGGTTTTTGCCATTGCTTTGACATCCCTTTCATCCAGAGCATTACTCTTAGAAGACTCTTGACCATAATTTGTAGTTGATATTTTTGAAATCTGAACCCTTAAGCACATTTGCCACAAGATTCTTATCTTCCATCTGCTTTTGGACATTAGGCTTGAGTAACATTTTCTATAACAGTAAGCCATGCCACTAATGCTTCATTTTCCTTGCTAGTTCTCCTATGACTTTCAGAAAGGGTCCACATTTTGGCAGTTTAACTCTCTTTAGTTAGTTCTTTCCCTCTCTACCATTACTTGTAAGACCAACAGTATTTGGTGGACTAAGAGTTTTCTTTCCACTCACTTTCTTGATTTCTGGCTTAGGAAAGAATGATATTCAAATGTTTAGCATTGGTACAGCACATCTACCAGGCAAACCTGATGCTGACATCAAGCATATGAGCATGTTGAGCATGCTGCTATGAAAGTCAGCCCAATCCCTGATATCAGGTTTTTTAAAAGTATGCCTGTATGTATTTTTCTTGTGGGGAGCCCTTACAGTGAGCCATGAAAACTAAGTGCATTCTGGTCAATAAAAAATCTTCTTTGACTTCCAAATGTCACCAAAGAGTGGTGCAAGCAACAGACAGATGTCTAAATCAAGGCAGGACTCAGCCTTTTATTGTCTTCCCCAGGTACTCATTAGTATGATTTATTTTTTCTTCACCATTCCCTTAGAGGCTAAATTTCACAAACTTTGAGCACTGTCCAATAACTCTATCCCTATGATGTTGGCTACAGCTGGCTCACAGGAGCTGATTGTGTGCATCTCTTTCCAACTTCACGTTTGGTGACATTTCACTGAAAACCTGAAATCAGCCATGGAAGGAGTATTCATATAATAGAACTGTCACATGCTATAAATAACATTATGATTTGTCCAAAGAGTGTGTTGTTAAACATTAACCAACACCACACTAGATTTTGTCTGCAATTACTGAGACACCTTGAAACTCCCCCCAATAATGTTGTATTTTATGCTGATCTTGTTATCTGACTTTTCTTTTAGAAGAACTTTGAATAGCTATCCCAGTTTTGAAGTATGTATGGTTCCCTAATTGCTCTTCTGAGTATAAACTATCTTAACTTGAGAAGGAGTGGTTTCCAAGGTTCAGTCTCTCCCTAGGGGTATACCACAGGTTGCTGGCTAACCTCTGAATCTTTTGCTTCCTGGAATGTCTTTGAATTAGCAAAACCCTTTTGCATTTAGAACACAAAAACATCCTCCCTTTTAAAACCACTTCTTCATGAACCCTTCACCTAGGAACACCTCTTTTTCCTTCCATTTATTGATCTCCAAAATTTTATTTTCACATCTCACTGAGTGTCCTCCAAGGTAGTCCTCTATGATCACTGAAGGAAAGCTTTTCTTTCTTTCTCCTACAGTTTCTAAGATGGTGATAATATAATACATATTTTAAATTTGGTTTTTCTTCTGAGAAAACTCAATTCTCTGGGACTATTCCAAGCACGGGTCTTTTTAGTTTTTGTGTTTTAGTAATAATTACCTAGATATTTTTCAAATTTTTGACCTAAGAAGATATCCTTTTAATAAATAAGAGTTCTCATTTTTTAAAAAAAATGTCTTTTAATAAAATCCATAATCCTTCTGTGGGTAAAAACAAAGGCAGGGTATTTAAAACTCGGAGTTTTAGTCCAAACTTATGTAATTAATAAATCTGAAGCCAACCTAATATTATGGCACCCAGGCTTGGCCCTGAATAGGATTCAATATAATATAAAAGAGCTTCTAAAATGTACTTCCTTAGGGGCCAGGGATTTAGCTCAGTAGTTTTGGCACTTGCCTTGCAAGTACAAGGTCCTGAGTTCGATCCCCAGTACCAAAAAATAAATAAATAAAATGTACTTCCTCCTATTTTTTCCAACTCTCCTTTCAAGTAATATCCTCAAATATCACATCAATGAAGATTTATCTGACATCCCTTGCAGTGTTTGTTCTTTTCTTTGTGTCTTATTCATTATGTTTTATTATAACATGTATTTTGTTTTATTATACATGTTCTTTTGTTCTTCTGAAATACTTGGTAGAAATATTGAACCAGGTTGCATTTTATTCTCCTTCATAACCCCAGGACTAGGAACAGTGTTTATTGCATATTTGAAACTTAACCTTTGATTAATGAAAGAGTGTAACATTCTAGGATTCATCTCATGTATATAAAAATTAAGAGCTCTCACAGAAGATCAGTCCTTGAATACCACTTTCCATTTGAAAGCAAGTGCACCCTATGCCTAACCTGGCAATAGAGCAAATTAAATGGAATTATGCTACTGTTGAAATAAATTATTTAGTTTTGTTGTTCCTTTCTAAAGGGCTCCAAATCTATTTTGAACTTTATAACCAAGGGTATGACGGTAGAAAGTTGCAGAATAGTATCTTGCTTGGGTGGTCCAATGTCTTAGCCTAATTGGCTGGACCATCCATGTTTTATGGCCTAATGAAATGGGCCTAGTATTTGAAGTCAGAAAATCTTGAATTTCCACTGTTGGCTGTGCCAATTAGCATTCATGTGCCCTTAGGCAAGTCATTAATCTTGGTGAGCCTCTGCTTCCTTATCATAAAATGAATTTAATAATACCCATATCCAGGAGTTGATTTGGAGATCATATTGGAGACCTCATAAACATTATTCCCCAGAAATCAGTGTGTTTATGTGAGTGATTATTACTGGAGTCAACTGTAGTCATGGATCCTACTGAGCAATTGCAAAATCCACTGCACAAATAATTATGAACTAGCTGCCATTTCTCCTATGACACTTCAGAATGTTCACTTTTTCCTCATCACAGAAAGATTTAGCCTGGAAATGGCCATGAGTTTCATGGCTCATCACGAAGTGAGGGTTATTTTACCTTTTCTTTGGGTCTTTTTTGAAAATTTGAACTGACACAATTCTGTTAGATTCTCTGCCTCAAAGTTACACCACATAGACCTTTTTATTCTTCAAGTCCCCCTCTCAAAGAAAATAATTCAATCTCTTTATTGTGATTGTGTAACTCAGAAATGTCTAAATCTGTAAGCTCCAAACTTGGCAGTGTTCTCATCCTTAGTAAGAAAGAAAAATTAAGGAAAATTTGAAGGAAAAATGTTTTACTGAATTTTTTCTTGTAGGGTTATTATTGACATATTTTCATTCTCTTTGCTAATAATATCATTTCATTGCCAAAGGAGATTTTAATATCACCATCAGTTGATATATAAGATAGAGGCATATCATTGTTCTAGTCAAGGGTGGTGTGTAAGCACACTCTGGACCTACATTCAAGAAATACTTTTCATATTTCCTTAGAGTAAGCCATAAAATTTACACCCAGCTCTGACACTGATGCCATATTATGGCAAGTAAAGGAGATGATTTTCTTCAAGTTACTTCCATACTCTCCAAATCCTGCCTAATTTTAGCACAAATTAAATTCTAATTTTCAAAGCCTTTCTTTCCTAAACAGCTTTAATTTTATAAAAATACAAATGGTAGTTATTAATCATAGATCTCTGTAAATGAATAGACTCTGAAAGAGTTTTTGAAAGGAGTTTAAGAAGGTTGTGAATATGGGCAGGATGTATAAAATTAGGAGAAAAAAAGCCCTGAAAGTAGAGTAAAGATGATGAAGAAGGAATTACCTAGTTAATTAGGAGTTACCTAATTAGACTATTTTATAACTAGAGGAAGGGTTAAGAGTTTCAGAGGTCACCATCAAAAATATGGTAAAGACAGAAGCATCAAGAGCCTTGAAGAAGACAAGGGGTGGACCAAGCATCATGAGAAGGTTAGATGAAGAACAGAGTGATGGGGAGCTGGGGATTTAGCTCAGTGGTTTCACCTCCTGCCTTGCAAGTGCAAGGACCCGAGTTCAATCAACAATACCAAAAAAAAAAGAGCAGAGTGATGTCCAGAGGATTTCTGTCTTGGTCTGTGTCCAAGAGTGTCAGCCATGTAAGCTGGGGCATTCTGGGCTAGCAGTTTCCCTATAGAACAATTTCCAGCTTCCTTTGGCAGATTTCCAGAGTCAGGAGATCTCTATGTGGGGAGCACGGGAGAAATGGAGGCCTAGGTAGTTAGTTAACCCCAGGTTCCATCATTCTTAGGGCTCCTCATCAGGAGTGAGTCACAATATGTATGTGTGTGTGTGTGTGTGTGTGTGTGTGTGTGTGTGTGGTGCGTGTGAGAGAGAGAGAGAGAGAGATTTTTTTAAAGAAATGGTGTTTCTGCAAAAAATGTAGCTTACAAATTCTGTAATTGTAGAACTTCATGTATGAAGAATTGGTAGTTGAAAAGGAATGCTGGGTACCTGGGCTACAAGAAACATGGTCCAGTTCTCTGAATGGTAAAAATTTCTTAAAAGAGAGCACATGGCAACAGAGAAGACAGAATTCTCATAGGAATCTGGGAATATCTATTAACTATGTTCTAAGATAGCACTAAGCACTAGTGTCATCTTTCTTGGCCCTTCCTGTACATGTAAGAATCTATAGGTCTACCATCTGACATCATTTACACAGCTCTGCTACTTCCAGTATATGCTTCTCAGTGCCTTCTTGTTTCTCCTCCCATTATTTATGGGCTCACAGTGACTAACAGCATAGATTCTGGAGTTAAACTATGGTTTTAAATACTAACTCCGTTACTTATTAGAGTGCTAGTTATTTAACTGCTACATGCCTCAGTTTCTTCCTCCATACTATAGTGTTAATAGTGGTACCTACTTTATTGGCTGTTTTGATAACTAAGAGTTCATATATTTAATGCTATCATTAGCAAGATATTCTATTAATTTCTCCCAGTTCTAAGTCTGGAGAAAAATACTGGATAATTATACTGCTTGTATTGTATGCAGCTTTCCTTTAACTGTCTAGTAGATGTCTGGTGACTAGCATATAAATTGACTACGTTTGCATCAGATTTCTATGTTGTCCAATCAGTAACCACTCCTTGTTTATGAGGCAAGCAGGGTTATTTCCCTCAGAAATCTGTGGGCAATTTGCCATAGAAGGGAAGTGAATGTGGCAAGTTTTATGATTGATGAGCTCATGTTAGGATGAGATTAGTGTAAAGAGGATGCTTTATCTAATTAACTAAATCTGTATCATGCTAAAGATAAAATCTCTGACCCTTCTTTCTTTCTTATTTAACTCATGTATTTAATGGGTCTTCCTCTAATGTTTTCCTACTTTAAGAGGAAAAGTATCCATTACTTGCTTTTTACTGTTTTATTTTTCTCACTGCATCATAATAAGACCTCTGAAGAACAGTGCATGAGCTAAGGTAATGTCTGAATAAGCAGGAGTGGAAGGTAGAGGTGTTCATACCAGAAGTTGAACTGATGTATTTCTGATAGTGAGAAAAACTATCCCCAAAGTCGGTCTTCAGTTGCCATGGATACTACCTTTGGCACTCTGAGGTATTATTCCACAGTAGAAAGAATCATGCCAAGTCTTATTTTTATTGTAATATCTCCTTGAAGTAGTTATTTAAACTCTCTAAAGCCTCAGTTTCCTCATTTTAAAAACACATCGATATCAGAGTTGGTTTGAAGGTGATGACTGTAATAATGGTTGCCATAGAGCAAACATTTCATTTACTTGGCAGTGCTGACTATTTAATCCTCCTCAATTATTCTATGAAGTAGATTTTATTATTCTTGTTTAAAATATGAGAAACTAAGGTATGTAGAGTCCGACTACTTTGTCCAAGATCATACTAGTGAGATCTGAATGCAGATTAGGCATGAACAGCATACTTCGGATAAATATAATTTATGTAAAATACCTAGCACATAACATGCATTTAATAAATTGAGCCAATAAGATTACTTTCCAATATATCATCTCTTCAGGACTTTTTATTCTCATATTTTTCATCTTGTCAGAGAGTTTTAAAGACCCTCTACCATCCTTGTTCCATTTCTTTATGTACATTCATGAACTTTGGAGTCTTGTAAATGAAATGAGACTGCAGCCATTTTAACTGAATGCTTTCTAGCCAGGGTCAGGAAAGAAGAGTCAATTTTCTTGCTCTGAGGATCATTCAGGGGTCTGCATATATCTTCTGATGGTGCCAGATTCCAGCATTTGGGTGCCAACAGACCAGGCGGGCTTCTCTACCCAAGAAGATGTGGAGGAGTGGGGTTTGGGGCATGGTGGTATGGACCTATAATCCCAGTACTCAGGAACCCCAAAGGCTGAGGCAGGCAGATTGTGAGTTTGAGGTCAGCCTGGACCACATAGCAAATTCAAGGCAGCAGGACTAAATAGCTAGACCTTGTCTCTAAAAACCAAAAACAGAACCTTTCTTCTGCTCATTGTTGTTTATCAGCCTTGCTTTTTCAGGCTATCCAAGCTACAGATATGGGAGATTCTATATAAAACCAAATTTAATTCTGTCCTTTGGATCAAAGCAATGAATGCACCCTGGAGGACTAAAACTATTATACAAGAAGAAAAGGAAGAAGAGGGTAAATGCTGAGATGGGAAATAATTACTGCCAAAGGTGAAAGAGATTGACTGGGAGTATGTTACTTGTATAATTGAGGCACAGCTAATATAAAAATCTGTATTTGTTTCTAGTGTGCACATTCAGAAGTCCTTAGAGACTGGTGTGTACCACAGGAGGGGTGCTTAAATGCCTGCTTCTCTTGGATCTTTGCTTTTATAATCTTCTTTTACAAGGCCTATTTAAGGAGTCTACTTTACTGCTAGCAGGGGAGTGGAGCACACTAAAGCTATATTTAAAAAATAATTCTCATAATCTTAATTTTCTTGAGTACTATTTCTACAGATAAAGTCAATGTACAACTTCCTCCTGACCTTAAGAAGGATATCTGAGAATGGTTGGGTTTCCCAACAGAAGCTCAGATGGTGGTGAGTGGGAGGGGAGACCAGAGAAGCTGACTCAGATCTGCATGGGCCATCTCCTGGCTCAATGGGTTCTAGCATGTGTTAGAAGTTAGATGGTTTTCCTAATTTTTATAATATTTCAGGTTATTCTTCTGGACTCTGAGGAGAAGTAAATCCCAGCCAACTAGCTGTATTTGACAAATTAAAAAATGGGCAAGGAAGGGTTGTAATTGAGGAAATCGCACGTGAGATCTTGGTCTGTTTATCTACCTCCACTCTCCAGCTTGCCGGTTTCCCCTCCGTGATGAGCTCTGGTCTCAGTCCTGGTGTGATATGGTCTGTTAAAGGGAATGTGCTGCTTGCTGTGCTGGAAGTTTAGCGTTGATATTAAACTTCTCTGACATCTTTTCCTCCTCTCATCTTTTCTCGCTCTGTTCCCCCTCCTTCTCCCCGCTTCTTCGTTCTCTTCCTCTACTTCTTCCTCCTCATGTTTTGAATGTCCTTCTTGGTTGCACATTAGTTATCTATTCCATTTCCTCCACTTCATTTCTCACTTTACTCTGTTTTCCTCCCTGCATGTTCGAAACTCAACCACCTTCTACAGTTTTGTACCAAATATGTCTTCCTTCTCCCTCTACTGTATTTTCCACATCTTCAAAATAATATTGCTTGTTTACCACTTTTCAAAGGAACTTGCATCTTTAATGGTTTTGAATCCTTCAGGGGACAGAAGTGGAGGTAAAAGACCGTGCCCCTCTATATACAGATGGGCTGACAGGAGGGGGAAATAGAGCACAAAAGCCTTGCCCCAGGGCACTGGACAAATTAGCCTGGGCTGTATTCAGCCTACTTATTGCTGGATGGCTCTGCTGGTCCCACTCACCAGGATACCATTTTGTCAGCTGTCTGAACATTTACACAGAATTTTTGAGTTTATTTATCTGTTGATTTTTGCCCCCAACCCAATAAGTCTGCAATTATTTGCTTTTTGAAGGTACACATAAATATTGTTCAAAGCCTTCTAGAGGTGTTTACTGACTCACCAGGCTCAACAACAAAAAAGGAATGGCAGCAGAGGAATCACTGGTGAGAGGGCTTCAAGCCAGCATTAAGGAAGGCTTTGATTCTGAGAGAAGCAGAAAATCAGTAATGAGAGACAGATGAAAGGGCTGAGTACCAGTTGCAAAGAACGAAAGGCACATGGTGCATGGACCTTGTGAAAAGTGGCATGAAATGTGCTATCTTCAAAATGGGTAAATAGGCAGACAATATGGGTGGTGAAAGACCAGTGCAGATGAGTAAAGCAGGAAGAGGAGATTGGTGAGTAACAAGGCCAAGCTCACATGGCCATGGTAGACTTAGAAGTGCACTCTTCAAAGAAGAGTTCTTGCTGCCCCAGCTGTAGAAGTTTCATGTACAAGGAGCCTTCAGCTCTAAGCCAATTTATGGCTTGGATCAGCTGTAGAGAGCATTTTGTCCAAGGATGTACCTTTGTAAGGTGACCTACATCTAAAGACTGAAGTGAGAGAAGAAAGGCTCAGGTACTGTACTTCAGCCCAGGGTAGGACCACTGTCGAGACATTTTAGCCTCAGAGCTCCCTGTGTGATTGGCTGAGGTTGTTGCTTGGGTTAGTACTGCAGCTGAACTTATCCCACTGCCTAATAGTGTTTCTTTTCCTTCCCACAAATACTTTCTTAATGAGCATTTTCCTCACTAACTTCCATCTCAGTCTGTTCCCTTCATCCAAACTGGCAACAGTGAATGCAGGAATGGTCCAGAAGAGTATGTGTTAAGATAAATTTGAGTGCTAGAAGACATACTACCCATTCGTCAATGAGGACCCTATCACTAGCAGAGCACAGGTATTCCTTGGCACAAGGTGAAAACTCTACTATTAAAACTTTCACTAAGATTGGATGGCATACTAATGGAAAGGAATATACTAGCTGATGATGTTATGTGTCAAGTAAGAATCGTAAAAGAACAATGAAATTGATTGACTATTGCTAAATCCAGCTGATATGCTTGATCAGGTTTCAGCAAATTATGGTCCATGGGGCAAACTCTGCCCACTTCTTGTTTTTTACAAATAAAGTTTGACTAGAACACAGCTATATACATTCACTTCATAATGTTTATAGCTGCTTTTGCACTACAAAGGCTAAGTGAATAGTTGTAACAGAGATTTTCTGGCCACAAGAGCCTAAAATGTTTACTATATGACTCTGGATAGAAAATGTCTACTGATCTATATATAAGAAAAAAGATAAGAAAAGAAGATGATGAAGAACAATTGCAAAACCAAGAGTGCAACACAGAAGACCATTTTAGCAGACCACACAGTGGTTTTCATCTCATGCTACAGGAGAGCAGAGAAACTATGGTACTAAATCAAGACTTAATCATGAAGTAGCTGAGCTCCAAAGAAAGTTAAACTCCCAAAAAAGGTAGATGTGCTATGCTAAGAGCACGGTTCTGGTTAGGAAAGAAATTCACACCAACACATAAGATGGGAACAGTCAGCCTGATACCTACAACAGTCTTGAATTTCCAGCTTCCAAATCCTTCGAGTCTGTAGCAGTGGCCCACTCATTCCTATTAAAAGATGGCACATCCTTGTTCTTTACCAAAGAAACAATATGTGCTTCCCTCAGGGGCTGAGAAATGATGTGTGCTTCCCTCGGTATCTGCCCCATCTTCCCTCCTGGCGACGGTACTTGTGTCTAGCAGCCAGAAGTATACTGGGCCTGAAAAAGAAGAAAAGAGACTGTCTAAAAGGATCTGTAGGGGATACTGGGAGGAACTGGAGGAGGATATGTGTTGGCAGTACACAATTAAGGGAACTAAAGTATATGGTTGGATAAGGGAGATTTTATTGACTTAATATAGTATTCTCCTGTGATACGGGGTTTAATACTATTGCAGAGACCTCAGATATATGGCAAACTTGTTAAGGAGATAGGCCCTAGAAGCATGAAAAAACCATAGGTCACTGAATGGGGATGAAGTGCCGGAGTTTTTATTGGATAAGCTGAAGGAAATTCATAAAAAATACAGTAAAGAAAGGAAGTCAGACAAGATATATACAGTACTATGAAAAACCAACAAAAACCATAAAAAGAGCAAAAGATATATAATTTACCAAGGGCATAAGGAAAGCCTTGATGGGAGGGTCACCATCATCGAGAGGTTCAGTGATGGCTCTTTTTACAGGGCAGGGGTGGTGGTAGGAAAAGCCATCACAGAACAAAGCTCACTGATGGCAATGGAGTGACTAGATCACCAAAACACATGGCCAGCACTTAACAGTTAAATGGATATAATTTCCATAAAGAGCAACAAGGATGGAATGGTAGCCAAGAAGATGTGATCTGCTCAGAATTATGAATTATTAACAGATTGACATCCCTTAGGGACTAAAGAGTCATGCATATGACGAAGGTATTATTAAACCTGCATTATAAGAAGTAAGCCAGGGTGGATCATCAGGAGGTTGGAGAAATCATACCAATAAAAATTATTTTCCTTTGTGCATTTTCTGATCTTGAGATCATTTCTGATCCTGAACCCACTGGTTGAAGAAGAGATAGAGCTTCTGAGAAGAAAGATTCTAGACCCTGGCAAAGATATACAGTAATGACACCTCCCATCCATACCCAAAGGGATGTATACTTCAGTGACACCCAGATATTTCAAGGATGTTTGGACACAGTGTTGGGGTTACAATTGATATTCAAAGACATGACATGCCTTGGTGTTCTCTCTGTTAAGATAGAGCTACATGGGACTCAAGTAAATTATGCACTATGACATAGTTCAGCGAGTAGATTCATTTGGTTTTGTGATCATGCTGTTTTGTGATCATGCAGCTTTGTGATCATCCCCAGTCTGTAAAAGTATAAGTGAGCTAGATATACTTGATAAATGATTCACTCTGCACACTTTGGTTTTTAGTATAAAAGGTAAATTATATCTGTCATACTGGGGAAAATCAAATGCAAATACCTAAACTTTCTACACCTGGACAAGATATTAAGTATTAAAGAATAACATTAAATGATATTGCATTCCAGGAATGGGGAGAACAAAAGCTAGCACTACTGATATGGACCTAAAGGAATCAGGACTGGCACTGGCAGTCCCCATCTTATATATTCATTTTTTTAATAGAAAAACCAGACTGGTCCTACACACATTCCACAAAGTTATAATAATTCTTGTTGCATCTACTATGCTAAGTGAAGTATTTCTTGCTAAAGGTTAGCATGGCCTTATGTATGTGGAATGTGGCCAATGATTTGGCAAATGGAAAAGAGGAAACAGTTTGCATTCTTCTGGATTGGACAATAATATATATTTGCATCTCCTCATCTAGGGCTCTGTTAATTCTTCTGTTTGTATCATAATATAGGCCAAAGAGATTTGGATATCTCAGAGAAAGGCACATTGATATACTAAATCAAAGATATCATGCTAATCAGATGGGTAAATGAGAAGTGACTGGCATGTTTGAAGCCTTGGTGAGATGCATGCTTTCAAGAGGGTAGGGATAAATTCTATAGGTATCTGGATGCCTGCAACATAGTAAAATTTGTAGAAGTCTCACAGACATTCTAGGACCTTCACTCAAATGTAAATCATTGCATCTTGTTTCTTCCATCACTCAGAAGAAAGAATAAGGCCTTGGAAACAGATTTTTTTTCACTCCTGGGAATACCACTTTATCCTATATGTCATATGATACAAAAGAATAGAAGTTGTGTTTGGAGCTTAGAACAGAAAGGAACTTTTCAGCTGGTCCAGACTACGGCACAAGCAGCATGCTACTTAGGTCATGTAATATGATAGATCTTATGGTATATATGTAAGGGATGGATATAGATGAGAGTGTTTCACATAGCCTGGAGTTTATGGCAAGCTCTAAAAGGAAGTATCATGGGGTTTGCAGCAAGGCTATGATATCTATGATGAAGACTTATACTTCTTTGAAAAACAACAAGTAACATGCTATTGGGTTCTGGTAGAGCTAGAAGAGAGAAAATGATTATGAAAAACTAAGTGATCATGCCTCTAAAATTTCTCACCATGATCTTGACTTGGCTAGATCTGTCAAAAAGTAATGTTAGGAGGCCCAAACAATCATTCACTATATAACATAAGTACACACTGAGGGTCTGTGACCTAGTAAAAGAATAACTTAATAGCTAAGTAGACAAAGGTAGTTTGGCCTATTGGTGTCAGCCAGTTTCTGCCGTTGGTCATGCCAGTTCAGTGGTCACACAATGAAAGGATCATGGTGGCAGAGATGAAGGCCATGCATGGGCTTGAAATATTACATGTGGAATCCTACTTGTCAAGACTCATCTAGCTTATTGCTACCATTGAATATCTAAACTGCACACAAGGAAAACCAATGTTTAGCCCCCAATATGGCACCATCCCTTAAGAAGACCAACTGGAGAGTTGATGTAAAGATGGCTATATGCTGCTCATTCTATCCTGGAAGATGTTCCTGTTTGCAGAACTCCAGCCAACATCACTGTCAGGGGTTTTACAATGTTTGGTCCGTTGGCATTGAAGCTTATATAACATCTTATCAGAGCAGGCCATCCATTATACAGAGATCAAGACCCTCATATGGTGTTTTGACTCTATTAGTAAGGACATAGGAGTCTGAGAATAAAGAGGTAAAAGCAGGACTTCCCATGTTACCATTGTTCCTAGAGGCCCACTTTATTTTGTGCTTCTGGGATCGGCAGGTTTAGAGACCTTTGTTCTACAATGGGAAACACTTTCAACAAATGATACAGCAAAAGTTCCACTGAACTATAAATTGTGGCTGTCCTCTGGGGACTTCAAGTCTTTTGTGTCCAGCTAGCAACAGGCAAGCAGAAGCATGATCGTGGCAAGGTATAATTGACCCTTATCCAAGAGAAAAGTTACTATTACTATTTGGCATTCAGGTGATCTATTAGAGCTCTTCTTAGTTCTCTGTTGCATAGTTGTGATAGAAAATGGACAAATACAGAAAACTAAGCATGAGAAGGGCATGTGATAAGGATTTCAAACCACTCAGGGATGGGAATCTATGTCACATAATTAAGTAAGTTTCTGGGAACAGCAGAGAAACTAGGATGAAAGGAATCTAGAATGGATAGAGAGGTGAATAGTATTAGTTGTAGCTGTCAGGTCAATTGTACTTACTGCAATAACCACAGCCAGGACTAGAATGAGGTGGCAAGGTGCCTGAGTGTAACATTTGGGGAGACACTCACTCCAAAAATCATGCAAATGCCAGCCATGCACTTGATTGGCCCTGGAAGTTAATGCCTTCTTAACAATAGAACATATATAATCCATCAGGAAAACAAAACATTTATAAAAATAGATGACCCTAACAGCAATTATAAACATCAATAAACCTAACAACAGAGTGCCAAAATATATGAAGCAACAACTGACAAAACTGAAAATAGAAATAGATCATTCAACAATAATAATTGGAGACTTTAATTCCTGTTTTAATAATGATTAAAACAATTAAGTTCAAGTTTAACAAGGAAGCAGAAGACTTCAATAAGACTATATTCCAACTAGACTTAACTACATTTACACTCCATTCAACAATAGTAAAATTTACATTCTTCTTACATGTATCTGAACATTCTCCAGGATAGAGTATATGTTAGAACACAAAATAAGCCTCAATGAATTTAAAAAGAAGAAAATAAAAGTATGTTCTTCAACTACAATAAAATGAAATTTAAAAATTGGTAACAGAAGTTAAAATGGAGAAATTCTCAAATAGACAAAAATTAAACAACATACTATTAACCAGTGAACCAAGGAAAAAAATAAAATACAAAAACACAACATACCAACACTTTGACATGCACCTAAAATAGGGATTAGAAGGAAAATTTTTTTCCCCATTTTGTTTATTGGTATATTTTAGGTATACAATACAATTATATTCATCATTGAGATCTTGTGCCTTTACATGACATATCTTGGTTCTTATTTTTTCCCCATTCCCCTGCCCTCCCTTCACCCCTCCACCCTTCCCTATTTACAAAGACTTTGTTTTTAAGTTTTTCTTTTTCTCATATTTTTTCTTTTCCTTAGAAGGCAAATTTTAATTCTAAAGGCCTATATTTAAAAAGAAAGATATTAAATAAATGAATGAATGTTATGTCTTTAAAAGCTAGCGAAAGAACAAACTTAAACAGAAAGAAAAAATGAAATAACAAAAAAGAGTAGAAAAAAGTGAAACAATTAAAATACAAAAGAGAAAATAAAAAGTTTGTTCTTTGAAAGATAAACAAGACAGACAATTCGTTTGTTAGATCAAATGAAAAAGAGAGATAGGTCAAATTAAGAAAAATACAAGAGATATCACTAACTTTTTAGAAGTAAAAACAGACTAAAATCAATAGTACATAATCAATTGATATGGATGAGATTCTAGAAAGATACAAACTAAGAAAGAGGAATAAAAAGAATCATGATATGTGAAGTATATGTATCTATTCCATAAGTGAATGTAAACATCATGTACTGCAAAACATTTACTAATAAAAAAGAAGAAATGGAAAATATGAATTGATTTTTTTTTTTTTGGTACCGGGGACTCAGGACCTTGTGCTTGCAAGTCAGGAGGCAGAACCACTGAGCTAAATCCCCCACTAATGAATTGATTTTTAAAAGGTTCACATAAAAGCTCAGACTAACATGGCTTTATGGTAAATTCTAAGAAAGGTTTAAAGAAGAATTAACACCAAACTTTCACAACCTCTTCAAAAAAAATAAAATAAAGAGGAAGGGACATTTCCTAGCTTTATTAAGTCAGTGTTACCTTAATACAAAAATTATCTCAAAGTGGAAGAAATATTTCAATGCATGAGCTAAAACTGTAAAACTTTTAGAAGAAAATATGGGTGTAAAATTTCGAGACTTTAGAATTAACAATGGTAAAAAAAAAAAAAAAAGAATTAACAATGGTTTCTTAGGTATGACACCAGAACAAAAGGTAGCAGATAAATTTGAATTCACCAAAATTAAAAACTTTGTTTGAAAGGACACCATGAAGAAAATGAGAAGATAATCTATAGAATGGGAAAAATATTGTAAATCATATATCTGATAAGGATCTAGTATCCAGAAAAATATAAAGAACCTTTACAATTCATCAGTTAAAAAGACAAATAATAGAATTTTAACATAAGCAAAGAATTTGATTAAAAATTTCCCCAAAGCAGACAAACAGTAAACATATGAAATAGAAACATATTTAGTCATTAGAGAAATACCAAATCAAAACCCTAATGAGATGCCACTTCACTCCTGTTAGCATAGGAGTGGTGATGAAGAAGACGGTGAAGATGATGAAGATGATGATGATGACAACAGCTAGAACTGGTGAGGATACAGAAGAACTGGAATCCTTGTAGCTTGTTTTGAGGAATGTAAAATGATGTAATTGCTTTGGAAAGTTCCTCAAAAAGCTGAACTTAGAATTACTTAATTATCCAGACATACACACACACACACACCCCAATGTGTACACTGTAGTTTTGATTTTTTGGCCTGTGAATTGTACCTTCCAAAGCTGTAACAACCATAAAGAATGAGCACCGAGTATACACATTTTAGGGAAGTACTTATGTAAGTACCTTTTTAAATTTTTGTGCTTTAGTTGTCTTACTTACCTTGCCCTGGTCCTGGACCTACTGCTAAACTTCCCTGCCACATTTTCCAGAGGAAGAGAAGCCCACTGAGCTCCTAGAAAAGGTGCTTCACAGTGACATATCAAAAGTTTACTCCAATCACGGAAAGTGTGGGTTATAGTGGATGAGGATCTGTGTGCTCCAGATGTCCTTTAAGGAGTGAATTGTCCCGTGAGTGGTAATGAGAACCGTGAGGAGATCACTTACCAGTATTGGGCTCTTCAGAGACTGCCTGAGCTGGGGAAAGCCACCTTGCTCATGGTAGTCCTCTTCTGGAGGAGTTTTACCTCTAATGATTGATGTGACCTGAAGGCTTACCATAGGTTAAGACAGCTCATAGATCAACACAGCTGTAAAGCTGTCCTGTGGGGTCGGCTGAGGCTATTCAGGCCACCATCATGGCTCAACATCCTCTCCAAAACCTCACTGGCTTCCCTCATTTTCACTGCTGTTATTCAAAGTTGTTTCCTAATAACCATTTTGCACACTAAACTCCATCTTGATGTCTGCTTTCCTGCGAATGTAATCTTCAACAGAGTCCAGGGAAATTACAAGCAAGCAAATACGTGAACAACAAACACAGGATCCCCTAGTAGTAAGCACTACCTTTTCCTTCAGAGATGTGATACTAACCTATAAGGGTATCAGAGCACAGAAGTAGAAGACCATCCCATCTCAATTTTTAGAAAAATAGTTCATGGAAATGGCTTAAATTCTGTTTCAGAATAACAAGGGATTGGAGGGAGCGAGTGAGCAAGGTGAGGAATAAGTAAACAACTAGAGATACCGAATGCAGCCTCAGATACTAGCTGAGGTGGTGAAGCATAGTGATAAGGATTGTGGGGTGGGTAACAGAAAGGATCCACCACATTCCCTGCTCTCAGGGACCTTGTAATCTTTCGAGATACATGGGTGATAATCTATACCATCATATACTTTGGGCACAGGGCAAATGGTTATAGCCTGGAGCTTCTTGGAATGCATTTTCTTACAGACTTTCAGTTGCCCTGTCCTGTTTCTGCTCTCCTTCCTACACCATGCACATGCTTATCCTATATTCCAGGTAGAGTTGTACACACTGTTATCCTTAGGAGCAGTGTGGTGCACTGGCAGATCTACAAGGCAGGCCACTATTTCATGCACTTGGAGGTGGGTGCTGAGAGAAGTCTCTTTGTTAGCGGAAGCTGTTTTTGATGAGCACACTGGGATCCTTAAAGCATCAGTCAAGACATTTATCAACATAGCATGCAAATAATTTTCAACTTTCTTTGTTCCACAGACATTGCTTATGGAATAACTGAACTAGATGTGAAATGAAAGAACCTCAAGTCTCTTCCTATGTTATCTCTAACCAACCCCGGTCAATCATTTGTGTGTGGAAGAGACACACCAAATCCTTGGTGGATTTACAGAGATCCTTTTGCCTATATTCCATATCCACAACTAGTAATGCTTTGCTTTTGGTTTAAGGTTTACCTTTTCCATCTAAGCATAATCTTTTGAAAAATGAAATAGAAAAATTTAAAAAAAGAGTCTGAGATGATGTTCCACTACTTATTGCTTATATAATTCTGGAAAATTTGGAAAACTTACGTGAACTGATTTTCTCAGGAATAAAATAAAATGCCTGTATAAAAGATACAGGCACTGAAGGTGGACATTTCATAAACTTTTAACTATTATATAGTTATAAGGAATCATCATTTTCAGCTGTTTCCACTTGGTTGTAAATGATATTATATGTCAATTTCTCCTCTCTTAAAGCATTGAAAGACTGAAAGTTTTTAAAAGAAAGAGGAAAGGGTAATTTGGGAGAAATTACATGATCTACTTGTCAAGGGCAGGTCTGGCCTTGTACTGTATCTAACTGGGATGCAGAATGTACAGGATAAATCTAAAGAGTAGAGACTGGTGATAAACTTTGGTGACAATAAATTACTTTGTAGATGCTCAAGAGAGAGCACTGAATCACACAATGTCCAAAAAGAACCAAGTGCAGATAATTTCACATATGCACCCATCCACCATTCATTCATTAAAAGGCACTTAGCCAGCTTTCACTTTGTGCTCGACACTGGGAGAATTGGATAAAACACAGTTTTACAGAGTGGCAGCAGAGCCAGACTAACAGAGCACCCATTTCAGCACAATGTGACAAAACTGTAAGTAAGATAGCAAAGCCCTAAGAGGAGCATAGAGGAGGAGCATTTCATATTGGATTAGGAAGCCCTTAGAAAGGTTTCTTGGAAGAGGTGATGCCTGAGCTGAATTTAGAAGGATGAGTAAGTCCTAGATGATGTGGGGGAGGAGAGAACATTTTCCTGGAAGAAGGAATAATATGTGCAAGCACTTGGAAATCTAAAGCAGCAGTTTAAGGAGCCACATGTAGTTTGCAAGTTTGCAATAACTGTTTCAAAAGTGTGTGTTGGGGAGTGAGATAGGAGGAAGAGAGACATGTGCAAAGGTATGGAGAACAAAGAGATAAGGGCAGCATAGCCAGATTATCCGATTCAGAGAGCTGTGGAAACCCATAAGAAAACAAGGTGACAATGACATGGCCGGAGTTGTATTTTAGAAAGAGGGTGGAACTGATAGGAAGGAGTTAGACTCAGAAGCAAGAGGCTCAGTTATAGTCTGAGCAACAGAAAGAGGACATAAACTAAGGCACTGGCCTGGACAAGAGGACAAAGAGAAGGGTGTGGAGCTAATGGACTCTGCAGAAATTGAAAGCACGGAGCTCTATGTCCCAGTCTGGGAAATCCAAGTACGATGAGTCAGAATGCCTCTCAGAAGCTGAAAAGCGCAGATCATTTGAGTTTGGTCTCTTGACACTTCTATTTAACCTTTCCTTTCCCCTACTAGGACTGTAGATGTCTGCTATGGTCCAGCTACTTTCAGGTTCTGCTATGGTCCAGCTCCATTCAGTTAAACAGAGGACCAGTCCCACCATCAGTCATGTTCAGCCCATTATTTACTCTAAGCAATGGAGTTCCTTTAAAGCAAATTTTCACTGAATGGGGGTCTCCAATTTCTCACGTTCTTTGCAAGGCCCCAGATGCCCTACGTGCTTTCTGCACAGAGCAGTGAGTGGTGACTGTGAGCAGCCTCCTCCACTGGGTCATCTTCTGTAGCTTATGTTCCCCCTCCCACCACACATGGCATCTCTTCTTGGAAGTGACAGATGATATTTTGGTCTTGGGATTTCCTCCTAGGAGCGTGTCTGTCACTTCTCCAGTCTGTGATGAATGCACTCTAAAGAGCTTAAAGGGTGTTTGACTGAGGCTGAGGCGTCTATTTTAGGTTGGGAATTACTGACACCCAGGAGGATTTTTTTTAATAGAAAGAAGAGTATTCAAATGAAATTCTCTCTTTAACAGCAGCATTTCTATGCTACCTAGTGATTGTGATCAGGATGGTATGGTACACTTTGTGGCTTGTGGTTGATCATTGAAAAATGTCACTCCCCTCCAATATCCATGCCCTTGCAATGTGACTTTGTAGTTTCTCATGTCAGAAGGGTGGATTCTTTTTCTCAGGGCACTGAGAGAATAGGAGTTTTAAATGAAGAGAAGGGGCAATTTGGGAGAAGATGTGTGATTTAATTGGTGCAGCATTTAGGAAGGGCAGATCTGGGTGTGTGTCTGACTGGGGGATAGAATGCACTGGATCAACTTCCCAGATAAGGAGGGCTGAGAATTTGCTGGGGAAATAAATGTATTACTTTGTAATTCTGCAAGAAAGAGTCCTGAGCCACACAATATTGAAAAAGAGCAAAATGGATAACTCCATCCACTCACTGGTTCATTCAAAAAACATTAAATGAACTCTTAATTTGGCTCTCTCAGGAATTTCAAGGGTTGAGAGATGTTAAAGGATCATCTAGGGCAGGGAATTCAGCTCAGTGGTACCGCTCCTGCTTCGCAGGCCCAAGGTCCTGAGTTCAGTCCCTGGTACAAAAAAGAAATAGATCACCCATTTGAACATAATGTGTCAGTCATAGCTATGAGAAGCTGAATCCATGCCAGCTTGCATTAAAAGAACAACTTACCAGACTCATGGGTTAAATAAAGATGTGGGTCTCTTTCCAAACCTCTAAGTTTTAGGACATTTGGTTATGTAGCAAAACTTAACTGATACACAATTTAAATCTAAGGGATAATTCATTGGGTCCTTATTTTCCTAGCAAGTTCCCTGAAGACTTTCCCTGAAGATGATGATGCTAAATTTTAAGGTTAAAATGTTGCATGCAGTAGATCAGAGAAAGAAAACTTTTTAAAAGCAGAGGAAAATGCTTGGATCTTCATTTCTGGGAATGCAGAACAGCACCAAGGTTAGTTAATTTTGTAAGACTGTGCAAGGAGACCCTAATAACCTTTAAAATTTAGAAGCTTACAAATATAATTAAAGATATTTCTTTAATTTTGTATTGCCCCAGGTAATAATTGATTTGATGATTTTTCTATTTCCTTTTTATTAAAAATTTTTAGTTCCTAAGAACCCTATATTAAGCTTATTTATCATACAAAAAATTACCTTTCATTTCCTTTTGAGTAATCTGCAAACTCTGTTCACAAAATGAACCCAGTGGTACCTAGAACAATGTAAAACTTTCAAAGGTTCTCTTTGAAAGTAACGATGTGAAATAAGAATAAAATATCAATTCAATATTACAGCTTTACTATGTACCAAAAATTCTGCTTAGAGCTCAATATTTATTACCACATTTAATCATTTCATCAGCCTCTATGAGGAAGAAACCACCCTCATTGTTGACACTACTTATGAGGTCACTACTTAAGAGGCCCCAAAACCTCTCTAATGCCCGGGTTAGTAACAGGCAGCTGTAGTCCCTGAGGGTATTGGGCCCCCAGATATCATATGCCCAGGCATCACTTCATGTGTTGTATTTGACCGAGACTTAACCCACCCTCTACTACTGATTTTCAGGATGCTCCAGGGCCAGCCATTTAAATTCTCTGTATTTCAGTTTCTTCATCTTTTATAGGAAGGTGACAACATACAGATATAGAAAGTGAGAGCTGAAAAGTGTCATGTTGTACTACTGTAGTGATAGATAGGTAAGATCTCTGCTTACGTAGTCCTTTGCACACAGTGGGAAGTTTGGTTTTGTCCCTGCAAACATGGTCAGGGCAAGCAGATAGAGCCTTGATCCCAAAGGGTCTCTGCATGACTCTGGTTCTTCCTCCAGTCTCCAAATGAAATGTGAAGGCTGTTCTATAAAGCTGTATATCTTAAATAGTTTCAGGTTTTGGTTCACTAGACTGAGCTTCAGCCACTTTGTATCCCAGCAGAAGACCAATCCCTTATCCAGAAGCTCCAGGATACCAAATAATCTGTCATCACCCTTTGAGAGATACAGATGCTGTTAGAAATAAGAATATTCAGGCCAGGAATGTAGCTCAGTGGCCCCACACCTGTCTGGCAAGCACAAGGTTCCCAGTTTGATCCTTGGTATTGCAAAACAAAACAAAACAAAAGAATGTGAAACAGAGTGTTCAATGAAGAATAGTAGAAGCAAAATTTCTGTGAAAATAAATGGTAGTTGCTGAGTGGGAAGGCTCAAGAAACACAAATGTGGCCTGTGCAAACAGTGGAAGGTGTTTCTGAAGAATGCAAATCCTTCAGGCACACAGCAGATGGAATGAGTGTTTAGAGGCACTGGAATTTGTGGGCAGGGGGGTGGTGTCTGGGACTAGGATTTGTCCCTTATGTGGTTCCAATAGTCCCAACCACACTGACATATAGACATGTAGACCTCCATACAGACACAGGTACACGGAGACACACACACACACACACACACACATATATCAAGAAATGTGCTTAAGCAGTATCCATCTATATTTAGTACATAATAAACATTACAGAAGAAAGGGAAAAAATCAATAAATAATACAAGGTAAGATGAATCCTCATCTCCTTAACAAGGAAAAAGGGAAAATGTATAAAATGTCCATATCAGGCTCAAGGCCAGTACCCTCTGGTCTCATAAATCCTACGTAACAAGACACAGATTACCAGCTACAAAGCATTCCAGTCTCACAGGGTGCCATTTTTGTAAATACAGTATATAAAGAACACAAAGATGAATGCTAACTCAGGCCACTGGGGAAAGGACAAATGTTCATAAAGGAGCTTTTGTTGTCAAAGTGAGGTTGTAAAACTTGTCTCAAAAGAATTTTTCAAAACTTCTATGAAGAAATAAATACACACATATACATATATAGGTATATATGGAGAGAGAATTTTTTGCTCTAGTATTTCCCCATCAGCAATAACTGAGACTGCTGAGTAAGGTGGGACATAATCCTTGAGTTCACACTAACTGTTCTTTTTCCTAAATGACATCACTGAGGCCCCATCTGGGCTCTGCTGCTATGGAATCACCTTTGTTGGGTGATTTTAGTCCAGATGACCAAAGACAACATATTGCTAGTGATTTTTTAACTGCGAGAACTTCCGTCAGTGTTTCATGTCAATGAACAAGAGAGAGAACCCTCTCTACTGTAAAGGGAAGCAACCTCATCTTCTGTGTCTGTCATCTCAGCGTGGTTAACCCCTTGCCACCTCAGACAACTCCTAGTGTTCTAGGCCCATTCTCACCTGTTGAATATGTAGTTCATAACCTTTAACAGCTACTTGTTCTTTCTAAACAAGGACCATGGGCTGTGGAGACAACTGGGCTGCCTCATGCCTGGAAGGCTGTTTACTGAGCCCCACGGGCAGCTGAAGAATTATATCATGCAAAGAATTGCTTTCCTAAGAAACTTTTTCCAGAGGGAAGAAGCATCTCTCTTACCCCTTCCCAAACCAAAACACACACACACACACACACACACACACACACACACACACACACACACACACAAAGCCAGGTTGTCTTGCCTGCTTAACCTTTCTACCTACCTTTCTGACCTGTTCTTTTATCCTGAGTTTCCTGGCAAGAAAAGATACTTGACTATTGGTAGGCTCAGAGTAACCATTTATATCCCCAAGGATCCCCTAAAATCCATAGTAATAGGGGTTATAAGCTAATTTGGGAATTTAGGGGTTTTAGCAACTGACCCAAATCCTTGTTCATGTAAACCAGTACTTATCTTGCCATCCCCTCCTCAGACTCTGCCATGAAGCACACAATAAAAAAGCCACACACAGCACAGGGATACGTAAGCAATTTGGGTCCTAGTAAAAGTTCCAGATAGCTGAAGTTAAACATATTCAGTCATTCATTCATTCATCATCACAGGCTCTATGCTAGATGCTACAATATTTCAAAGAAAAAAATGATATGTCTATGCCTTCAATGAGCTTTAAACTCTGATAGTGACTTGGAATTTGATTATACATGAACTTTCTATGATGATATTCTCAGGGACTCATTAAAAAGAGAAAATAGGGACTACTTATTCTTAAAAGGACAGATAAAATTGAAGGATTGGAAAATGGGGACTTTTAGGGAAAGCCAGAGGAAGCACTATTATTTAGCCAGAAAGAAAAAGCTGACATGATGACTTAATAAGAGTATTTAAGTGTAAAGAGGATGGATTCCATTATGGTTCTATCATCCATGAATTTATCTAAGACCCTTTTTGTACCAAATTTTCTTTTTTAGTCTGTGCTAGCTCCTGAAATAATGAGTTTCTTATGTGGACTTCCTGCTGAGTGAAATAACACATCCTTTTGCTTGTTCTGAAAATTCTTCCTCCAAGCTTATGAGAACTTCCGCTAATTCCGACTTTCCAGGATTTAGTGAGGCAGTGCTGTGTTGTATGCTTTACATACTCTATTATTTTACAGGCTTCTGTTTTTCTGACGAGTCCTTGTTTTTCCTCATAGCGCAGACAGGCAAACTTTGTTATCCAATTAGCTACACATTTTTCTGAGATTTCCTTGCCTTCCATGTGCCTTTTTAGGGATGTGTTAAACACAACAAATCAATCAATCAATACACTGTGTTCCAATGACTCTAAACACATTGCTTTTTCACACTTTAACATCTCTAAAGTCAATATATGTCTTATAATCTATGTAAAAAGAGCGATGTGTCAAAATTTAATAGGCAAAATTTTTTGTTATGTGGTAGTGGAGATTGAACCCAGGGCCTTCTCGCTGAGGCACACACACCCTCAGCCCTTGTCAAAATTTTTTAAGGCTGGCAACTTTTTTTTTTTCATAATGGCAGAGAACTGGAACAGTGTGGTTTCACCCTCACTTTCAAATTTATAACATACTGTATTAGTATATCCTTTGTCTTCTATTAGGCACTAAGACAAAATGATAATATTTATGAGATAGCTCTTAGATGGCCCAGAAATTAGCTAATTTGTGTATTTGTTCAATGCTTATTTGGGCACTCTTTATCCACTGACATCTTTGTTGTCTCAGAGGTCAGGCCAGCTTCTCTGTTATTTATAGCTCTCATTGGTACTCAATAATGCCAACCAGTAAAAAAAAAAAAGATCTGTGAAAAAAACACCTGTAATCTGGTTTAATTTCTTAATCTGGTTCCCCAGGCAAATCCTTTAGGATTTTCTGGGCATTCTTTCTATGTAGAAGTTTAGTGGAAGAATCTCTTCCACTCATCCTCAAAACTGAATTGAAGAGTAAAAGCCAAGAAAATGTAAGGGTGGTATTTTCAGCTCTTTAGGAAAAGAAATAGAAGAAAACAGCATGATATCATTATTATTATCATGTTGACCATGTTCCTTGAAATCTAAGCCATTCTAGGCAATGGATTTTCAACTAAAGAACAGCTCTGTAATTGGAGCTTAATTGGAGGCAGAGTCTGTTCAGCAAGCTTCTCGGCATGATTCTCCTCTCTATGGCAGATTGTATTTTACTTTGCATAATGAGGCAATCTTTCTATTTACTGATTATTTCCTTATGTAACTTGAACCCTCAAAGAAAGTCACTACTGAGACCTCAAACCTACTAATAAACATATTTCCAACTACTAATGCACAGAGAACTTAAAATGCTTCTCTTGCTTGCAGACTGATGTTTGCACACAATATATGTCTGAGGTCATATTTTACCAGAAGGGAAGGTTTATGGTCAGGGCATTTTACTTAGAAAGCCAGAAGGAAAAGATAAAGGTGCTGTCTTCCTAACAGGCATCTTGAGGGTGTTAGATAGGATGTGAACTTCCTAGAGTTGCCCTAATAATAGTACAACTAACACTTGCTTATCGTTTCATATTTATTTGCTGCTCATTAACACCATGATAGAACTAAGTAAAATTGGAACAGATGACTTGCCCCAAATCACACAATTAATAATTGGCAAAGGCAAAAGTTGAACCCAAGTTTTTTGATCCACAACTATAGGCATCATGCTTCCTCTCTACTGTAGTTAACTATATAACTAACATCTATCAGTATTAGGCACTTGATGGTTCAGAGAAGGGAGCTAAAAGCCTCGCACTACTTTCTGCAGATCATTTCCTCCTTTTCAAATTTATATTGGCAGCATAGACCTGATAGACTCCATCCCAGGGGTCATAACACATTTTTTTGTCATAAAGGTGCATAAACACACGTTTATGCTTTAGCATATTTCTATTGATGAATTATCAATTTTAATTTCATGAGTTTTATTATATTAAACAATGTGTGCTTAACAGGAAAAATCACAAAATAAAGTATTCCATTTTTAATATTTATTATTTATAAAAAGTATGAAAATTTACAACATCAACTGGCTTCTGGTGTACAAAGTCTGAAAAGGAACATCAGAAATAAAAAACTATGTGAACTATAATGAAAATACCAGTGGCACTCTACAAAAAAAAACAACTTTACTTCAATTATCAAATGTAAGGTAGTTTTCACACATGACAACAGCATGTTCCATACACATGTATCGCTTCAACTGAGAGCACATGTGTTTAGCTTTCCTGCCCTTCTTGTAGGACATACTTGACATCTTGCTAGTCTTGCTGTTTTGTCAGGAGGTATTTATTATACAATATGCAATTAATAAGAACATAAAATATCAGTAAAATAAATTATTAAATTCTTAAAAGGTATTGCATGTTCAGAATAGACATCAACATTTGTAAGCAAGATGTTTACTTGCTTACAAAACCTAAAAGATAACATCAGGAATAAATTGCTATATGAACTACAATGAAAATACCAATAGAACTCTACGACAAAAATAACCTTTGCTTCAATTGTCACACCCAAGACAGTCTTCACACATGACAGCTGCATGTTCCCTACACAAGTGTTGCTTACACTGATAGCATATATGTGTTGTTTTCCTGTTCTTTCTTGTAGGGGACAGTTGACATCTTTTTGGTTTTCTTGTTGTTGTAGTAGATCTACAGAATGCTGTGCCTACCTGTTCACCTGTCAGCTCACCAGTGTGCTCTACAATTCTTTTTCATAGTTCCCAGGGCAGAAACATTTTTGTTTTTCCTCTGTTATAAACAATCTCTTATGAATTCCACTCCCAACTCTCTAAGAAAATTTCTCTGTTATATTTTATACGTGTTATTTTCTTTCTTTTTCTTTTTTTTTTTTATTAATTTC
>NW_004624771.1:4777988-4824870 GCF_000247695.1 Heterocephalus glaber
AAAAGCCCTTTCCTCTGGGCTGGGAGCAGCCAGAGGGATGGTGACCAGGAAGCCCCTTCCTCTGGACCAGGAGCAGTGGGACGGTGGCTCAGAAGCCCCTACCTCTGGGCCGGGAGCAGCAGGACTCAGTACCGTGGTCTGGTGGTCTGGTGTCCTCTGTGTCTTTGTAGTGTGGAACCAGGTGGCTGCCTGTCTGCAGCAGGGTGATTCGGTGTCTTCTGCATGACTCGGGACCTCCGTAGGGCGTGCACAGACCTGCCTGTCTGAAGTGGGCTGAATCGGTGTGTTCCGCACAACTCGGGACCTTGGTAGGGCATGGGCAGATCCCTGTCTGCAGCTGGGTGATTCAGCATCTTCCACGCAACTCCTACTTGTTATTTTCTTTGTAAACTATCAAACTATGCCACATATGTTTAGGATTGAGTAAACCACAACCATTGGCCAATGCTTTGTGTTTCAAGTGACATCAGAGTTGCTGTATAACTTTACAACATCTACTCCACCTTTGGTTTTGTTGTAGAAAGTTTTCATCTGAAGTTTCTGGTTTGTTGAGGTTTTTCTATCAATATTTCTATCATGGTGCAATGTTAATATCAGCAGTACCAGTTTGTTTTTCTTTCCCATATATGAGGCCAATGTAAATCTTTCTGAAAACCAAAGATTTTACTATACAATTCTCTGTTTTGGAATTGCAACATTTCATTTGGAATTTCTGCTTTGCTCCTGCATACAGTTCTTGCATTGGTCAACTTGTGCTCTGTTAGCAAATGTAACATCAATTGGAAACTGGTAAACCAATTGTTGAATGTCACATTCTAATTAGTTTGGGAGATGGGAGGAACAAATCAGTTCACAGTGTCATTCAGTTTATTCCTATATGAATAAGGACCTGAGGGCTGAGTTCCAGGATAGATGTGTAAATTGAAAGCATAAGCCTTCATATCTATAAGAGCATAAATTTTTATGCTATATTTTGAAGGATTTTTGGCATGTATGCCATGAAGTTACAGCAACCATGAAGTGCTACAAGATGTTCATCAATAGTCATGTATTCACATGTTGTGTAAATTGCTTGCTAATTACTCACAAATCTGTCAAACTATGGCCAGATAGCAGCCAGATTATCAGTTTGTTTTTTTTCTTAGCAGGTAGTTTTGTCATCAAACCTCAGGAAATTTTGAAGGAAACCAAATCACCTCAGGGTCATTGTTATTCTACAAACCTCAAATCCTTTACTTCCTATAATTACCATGAGAAAGCCTGCAGACATATGAATGCTTTCAGTTCAGCTAGTGAGCTGTCATAATAAATACATTTCTGAATATGGCTATTGGTCCATACCGAACATTTTACTCACATTTCAGCCTTTGTGTATTTCACAACATCTTGTAGCATTTTTGTGTTACAATTTCCAGCATTAAATGGCAGTACTGGCATTCTGTGCAATATGTTTCACCCCTGCCAAAACCTTCACTATATTTTTGGACCCAGTTCTAACACTGGATCATTCCATTTGGTTGCGTGGCCATTTTGCAACATTTTGACTAGTCAAATATGTACTCACATTGCTGTTTTCTTCATCATCTGAATGAGGAAGGTCTGCATTCCCTGTGTCTGAATCAGTTGATTCTTGCTCCATTTCATTTACAGGAACTTTGGCTCACATGGCCACTGTCAAAGTCATCAATATCATCATCAACATCATCATCATCATCATCATACCACTCTTCTGTTATGAAAACATGTATTTTACTATAATGGATCATCCTCATCATTCAGGCATGAGTAATCTGATGGTTTACTTTTGACCTCCTCCAAAACTGAAATCTGGTTTTTCATGTGCCATTGTACTGAATTGGGCTACTTCTATCAGAAAAATGAAAGAAAACTTTGGAGTGGTTTGGGTCTATTGGACTCTCTATGATGTTCAGGTGAACATACACAAAACCAGTTAGAAGGAGCATACCATGGGTAAAAATCCGAGTTTGCCACTTTTGCACAGGTGCACACACCTTTTCCTTCATTATACCAAGTGGATAAACACATAGATTGTTTCCTATATCCAGCAGGGAAAGGTACTGAGATGCACAGCCAGCTACTATTATGCTAAAGTACAAATTCACAGTAGAAAAGTAAGGGGTGGGATTTTGAAACCCAGTGTTATGATCATCAGGGTAATGTGAAACTTGACTTTCCAGAAATGCTGCCCCTTATCCTTTATTTCTATTACATCTCCTTGCTTACTTCCTGTGATAGTTAATTGATCATGTCAACTAGAGTAAGAAATGCCCAACTAGATAGACTCAGTGTAATTCTGGGTGTGGAAGACCCACCCTAGGGAAGATTGTCCCCAGAATGATATAAAAAGGAAAGGAGGAAGGAAAGATCATTTCTATTTCTTCAGAGGAGCTCCAATCTCTGCCTTCACCCTGGATGCCATCACATCTCCTGATTTCTAGGGCAGACCCTTCAGCCTTCCAGGGCAGACCTTTCAGCCTTCTGATACTGACTTGCATGGGACACTACAGTGGGGTCCAGGCCTTCAACTGGACCTTTTGGATCTCCAGTGCACAGGCAGGTCTTTTGCACTCTTCCACACCTGACTTTGTGGGTGGCCATTGGAAGCCAATCATGTAAATTCTTATATATTTGTATATCTGTTATTAAATCTGTTTCTCTAGTAAGCACAGACTGATACACATCTTGTGTAGAAGTTATCCTGATATATACCTTTTTAAAATTTATATGTCTGTTTATTGTCTCTCTAGCCTTTAGAATATAAGATTCATGTAGGTATATTACATGCACCAGGACTTAGTAAAAGGCCTAACACATAGTAAGCATTCAGCAAATATTTGTTAAATAAAGCAATAAATAAAAGGTGCTCTAAATGCTAAACTTTCCAATCAGCACAAATTAATAGCAAAAACCTCCATAAGTGAGCATTTAACATGGATTTTATTTCTTCAGACAAACCTGTTTTCAAGGCAGTCATGACATTATATAGTGTCCACCTAGAGTTTGGAATTGTACTCTAGGAATAGCATGTCATCCACATTTAATTATACATTTACTGTATTATAAACAGTGGCTATCTCTTTACAATGGGAGGCAAATTAAAAGGAATGCCAAAAAAGCACCCTGGGGACCACTGTAGTGATATAGTCTAGATTTCAGAACAGCAGTGGCCATATATATGATCTATTTTCTGGTTGAAATGCTTTCATAATTCTTGATACTAATTCAATGAACCCTCTAATTTTCCCAAACTTATGTAAACAACCTCAAGAATATATTAAGGGGAAAAAATTTCTCTATTTAATATAACATTTAAAAAAATGTACTTTTACATTCAATAAAGCTGAATCCCTCTTCTGCCCATAAACCATCTCTTGTAAAGCTCAGCAAAGCTTCAGGAAAAATCTCTAGCTTCTCTCAATAGAATCAGGTCCCTCTGTGCAGACATTGTGCTGGGTTGGTCAATGCGCTTGTTAAATTGACCCAGTCCTTATGTTTTAGTTAGAACTGATAACACTGACTTAAGTCAATATTACTTATCACTGTCCTTGATCTGATTTTCAGTATAACAACTGTGTGTATCTGCTTCCAACAGGTTGGATGGATGTCAGTGGTAAATACTACACTACTACACTGTAAATATAGATATCTTGCTGATGCTGTCAACCATGGACAATTACAAGCTTGCTTTCAGAACATCTGCACCAATATCTCCTTTGCCTCTCCCTGCAAACCACTACCTTTGCCAAATATATTACTTTGTTTTTAAAAAGTCTCACTCATTTTGCAATATAAAATACAAACTCTTGACCCATGGAGCATAACACTAATTTTGTCATAAAGGCCCATAAATGCAGGTCTGTCGGATCCATGTTTATTTTTTAGAATATTTCTATTGATGATTTATTAATTTTTATTTTATGAGTTTCATTATATTGAACAATGAGTACTTAATGGGAAAAATATCACAAAAATAAAGTATTGCATTTTTAATATTTATTGTGTTTATACAAAAGCATCAGAATTTTCAACATGGACTGGTGTTTGGTGTACAAAGTCTAAAAGAGAACAAGAAAATAAATTCTTATATGAACTATAATGACAATATCAATAGACCTTTACAAAAAAATCATCTTTACTTCAGTTATCACACCTAAGGCAGTCTGCACACGTGAAAATGACACATTCCATACACATGTGTTGCTTAAACTTATAGCACACATGTTTTGCTTTCCTGGCCTTTTTGTAAGACTTACTTGACATCTCACTGATCTTGCTGTTTTTCAAGAGTTTCTCATTATATTATACAGTGTGTAGTCAACAAGAACATAACATATGAATAAACAAAATATTAAATTCTTAATATGTATTACATGTTTAGAATAGACATCAACATTTTCACATCGGCTGTTTACTTGCTTACAAAACCTAAAAGATAACATCAGGAATAAGTTGCTCTATGAACTACAATGAAAATACCAATAGAACTCTACAACAAAAATAACCTTTGCTTCAATTGTCACATCCAAGTCAGTCTTCACACATGACAGCTGCATGTTCCATGCACAAGTCTTGCTTACACTGACAGCACATGTGCTTAGCTTTCCTTTCCTATGTGGCAGTCTTGTCACCTCTCTTCTCTTCCAACATTAAATGGCAGTGCTAGCATCCTGTCCAATATGTTTCACTCCTGCCAAGACCTTCACTATATTTTCAAACCTAGTCATGAAATTGGATCATTTCATTTTGTTGCATGGCCATTTTGCAACATTTTGACTAGTCAAATATGTACTCACATTGCTGTTTTGTCGTTTGAATACAGGAAATTTGCTTTCTCTATGTCTGTATCAGTCAATTCTTGCTCCATTTCACTCACAGGAACTTTGGCTCATGTGGCCAGTGTTAAAGTCGTCGTCATCATCATCATCATCATCATACACCCACACCACTCTTCTGTTATGAAAACATGTATTTTACCATAATGGATCATCTTCATTATCCATGCATGGGTAATCTGAGGATTCACTTTTGATCTCCTCCAAAACTTGCAAATCTGGTTTTTCATGTGTCGTACTGAATTAGGCTACTTCTATCAGACAAATCAAAAGAAAACTTTTTATGTAACAAATCCTGGAGTGCTGTGGGTCTATTGGACCCTCTGTGATGCTCCAGTGAAAATACACAAAACCAGACGAAGCATACCATGGGTAAAAGTCCGAGTTTGCCACTTTTACACAGGTACACACACCTTGTCCTTCATTATACCAAGTGGGTAAACACATAGATTGCTTCCTCTATTCCTCAGGTAAAGGCACTGTGATGCACAGCTGGCTATTATTATGCTAAAATACAAATTTATAGGAGAAAAGTAAGAGATAGATCCACTGACCCAATGTCATGTTCCCTCTGGGAATATGAACCCTGATACTGAGATACTTTGGGGGTATAGACATGTTTTACAGAAATTAAAAGTCTTTTTGCCTTTGCATTAATACCATAACAATTCATGAATCAACAAATACGAAATAATCAACTTGTCTTTAGAATCATAGTGTGCTTGAGAGAAGTCTAAGATCATCACTTGTCTATTCTAATAATCCAATATCTTCTCATTGCACATGTAGAAATGAAGGCCCAGAGAAATGATGAGGCTTGTCCAAGGTCATGTGGTTACTTAGAAACAGGTATGGTGTCTTTTTAAGGTTGAAATCAATGTGATATATGGATATGAGAAAGGAGAATATGGCTGGTTTTATAGACTTGTAAAACCTAAAGTTTCTTCCTGAGTAACCATCTTCAGTTTTGTTTTGTTTTGTTTTGTTTTAGTTTTTGAAGCTGTGGGTCACATGATTACAACACAGATGGTTTCTGGAATTAAGATGGTCTTCGTGAGCCCAAGGAGGTCTTTTTTGTCATCCTAGAAAGTTGTTATTTCAATGCATTCCCTTGGATTGGTGAAACAGGGAGTAGTGGTGACTGAGGGAGGAAGAAAAGAGAAACCAAGACTTTTAGTTTCCTAGAACAATTTGGGCATTGAATGCCCATTCCTTGTTCTAGCTGTTCTGCACATGAAGAAGAATGTCTCTGATAAATCCCCTCCATGTTGGACCCCGGAATTGAAATAGTTCAGAAGGACACAAGGTCCTGGTGTGCTCTAGGAAAGCTTTCTTCTATTTTAGGTTAACTGCAGAGGTTTCACTTGCTGGTCAGTGTTCTTGATTTCAAAAAGCAACATCTATGCAAGGAAAATTTTTTTGATATATTCTCAGTGTAGTTTGGTTAAGTCTTGATATCACTCTTGAGAATTTAATGTTTAAAGCTGTTCATTGTATTATTTGACAATTACAATAAGAAAAATGAAGTTCTATTATTTATGGTACTCATATGATGGGTCACCAGAAAAATTAAATTGCACTGTTTTATTTAAGAATTTTTCTCAGCTTTTGCTTTGAGGGGAGGGCACAAGTAGAATATGTGTGGAGATGAATTGACAAGGAAATTGAAGGGAGATTATTGCAAATTTTGGTTCTTATATGCCCGACTCTGGTCTTGTCTTATTTCCCAGAAGATTATGCCTACCATGCTTCATGGTTTGAGAACTTTAGCTATTCTGCCTATTCACATATTATGCCACTTTACAGAATCTTTTAATGTGAGTATATAGTGATTTTGGACAGAATTATCATCAGTGAAGTGATAAAACTTGGTGCAATCAACAACTGTGTAAGTTTTCCTTTAAAAAAGTGTAGTTTGAGAGGGAAAATTTATGTTTGCTTTTAATTGTGATAGAAGATATAAAACTACAATCAACAAAAGTTATTGTATGGTGGAAGGAACTTTGCAATGAGAAGCCAAATAAAACAGACAGCATGACATCAATAAAGGGATGTTGGTTTAAAAAATCTAGTTTGCCATCTAAAAATGTAGTAATATTCCAGACTATGATTATTCTAAAGAACCAAAGAGAGTTGCTATGTCACCAGTTAGTCTGTACATGAAAAGGCCAGGACTTATATAATTCAGACTAATCAAAAACTTGTCAGGGTCATTATGTTAGAGGTAAACGTATAGGACATAGTGAAGTGCTTCTGGGATATCTTTCATCCTGCTAGTGGGACTGGCTAGTCTTTGAGAGTCATGAGCTGATCCTAGTAGACCTTCATTATAAATGAATTTTGGAGAGAAGGTGAATAAATGTTGCTAAGGGCTTGGACTACCTGGATTTCAAGTGTGGGTCCACTTCCTATTAGATTGATGATTTTGCACAAGTCATTTGTACCTCACATTTTTCATCCATTGTCCATAAAATAGGAACAATAATATCACTAATCTTATAGGGATGTTGAAATAACTACATATATTAATGCATGTAAACCATTATTACAGTAATGCCTAGAACATTAACTTTAAAATGTTACATTTCCAATTAATGATAATTAGTTCAAACTTTCTATCTAACAGCAATGTTGAACAGGGAACAAACCATGAAAATCCATTAATTTCTTAGTTTTCATGAAAACTACTCCATAAGTGCAAGAGAAAAATCATTGATTTAGATATCACTTGCAACTTTATTACCTTAGGCTTTTTACCTCCCCTCAGATTCAATTTCTTATCTGTAAAATGAAGGAGTGATATGCAATTCACTGAGTTGTAATGAGGATTAAATAACATCATTGCTACCTCTCTAAATTCTGGCATTGGAAGCTTAATCCACAAATTCATATTTTAATGATATTTGGAAATGGGGCTTTGGGAGGGAGTTGGGGTTAGCTGACCTCATTAGGGTGAGACCCCCGTGATGACCTGAGTGGATTCTAAGGAGAGGTTGAGGCAGGAGGATCACAAGTGCACTTCCAGCCTGAGCAACTAGTGACTCAGTGAGACCCTGACTCAAAATAAAAATTTTGAAGAGGAGGCCTGGGGATATAGCTTAGTTCAAAAGAACTGAGGTTCAATCCCCAGTGCTGAGAAGAAAGAGGAGGAGGAAAAGCAGTAGAAGGAAAAAAAGGAGACAGAGAAGGAGAGAGAGAGAAGGAAAAGGTGAAAGAGGAGAAAAAGGGGAAGAGGAAGAAGGAAGAAGAGGCGGAAGAGGAGAAAGAGGAGGAGGAATAATAGTAGAGGAGGAAGAAAAGAAACTTGAACTAGCATGTTTGTTTGGTCTCTCCGTGTGATGGCATGTTATGATGCATCAAGAAGGCTCTCATTAAATGCTGGTGCCATGTTTTGGGGGAAGCTGGGAACCCAGTTTCTTAAACCATGACCCAAATAATCATCTATTACCTAAATATTTACACAGACTTAGACATTTTGTCATAGTAGCAGAAAAGAGACGAATATTCATAGGAAACACTTTGCTTGGTACAATATAATCTATCTATGTCATTTCTTTTCCTTTTTCTAACCAAAATGTGTCAGCAAGGAAGGGGTGAAATGGATTTGAGTCAGCGTTTTCAGAATGACAAGGGAAGTTATTAATCCAAAGAATATTTATTGAGAACCTACAATGTTCCAGACTTTGTACTAGATACCTGGGATATTGTAGAGAAAGAGCTCTGTAAAATTAACTTGCATTGTATTGGAAATCTCAGATTTAGTGGACAAAAGAACCTTATTTTGATACTCAATAAGGTACAGGAGGAAACATTGGTGATTATCATCTCTTGAAAGAGAAGATCCAAAGAAATTTTTGTTTGAGAAGGATTATCTTCTGTCCTTGAGTTGGTCAGCTAAGCCCCACCACACCATGGCACCTGAACTGGTACTTTCCATGGGAAAATAGAAATCAAAAGGAGCTGTATGCACTGATTAGGCTAATTTCAATATCCCATCTGGCTTCATGGCTCAAGAGCTTCAGATGCAGTTCCAGAATCTTTCAGAACTTGATACCTGTTGGGAGCAATGCTACATAATTCTAGGGAAAAATCATTTCGTTAGGCTAGTTCTCTTGCCTACAGCCCAGCTACAGAATAACTCCAGTTTGGCCTCCGGTCACAACTGAGACTTCAGTGATCCAGTGATTCTGTGATTCTCCAGGACAAGAAACATCCTGGGAGAACAAACATCTGCTCAGTTGCTCGTTGTTCTTGGACTGTTAACATTTTGTTTGCCGGAGATGTACTGAACTCTCTGCAAGCCTTCTGTTACACCTTGTTTATCCCAATGTGAACTATTGAACTCTCTGCAAGTCATTTGTTACGAGGTACTGAATAAAAGGTGTGGTAAGCTGGGGGCTTTTGCCTTTGCCGGCCAGAACAGCACTGATCAGACCCAAAGCTCAGCTTCTTCTCAGTCTCATTTTTCTACCTTTCCTGTAATTCACCGTGTGCTGCCATGGCTCACAGGAGACCAGGACTCACTGCAGAGGTTCTGGTAACGTCCCCTTCCCCTGTCCCCTACAGATACCAATATTGGTTCTCCCTAAGAACCTTCTGGCTGATTTAGCAGAAATTTGAAAAGGCAGCTGCATGCTAGTGTGCTTTGTAGAGCTCAGAATCATGAAGTTCTTTCATCAGCAGCTTAAAGTTTTTCCTTGTCAAAGCTACTGCAAACCAAATGAAGAATTTATAAGAAGAAAAACTATCGATGTGGACAGATGTATGCGGTTGTGGCAGAAGAAATGTGAGCTTGTAATTGGATGAACCTGGAATCAGGAGTGGAAAATGGTTATTTCTGGAGGCAGAAACAACTTGGGTCCATTTTCTGAGTAGGTGTCTGACTTTGAGGATGCTAGAGATCCATCCTATGCTTTGGTTTCCCTAACTGCAACATGGGGACAATATCATTTACAACTTCATAAGATTAGGTCTAATTAAGGTTACCTGAAAATGCTCTGGGAGAAAGGAAGAAGGTGTTGTCCCAGGATCATGCTGGATGTGACAAGTGAGAAGAACGCTACAGGCAGGGAAATGGCAAGAAAAAATACGCCACATGTTTGCTGAGTATCTACTATGGGCTGTGTTCTTTGCTGTGTACAAGACAAAACAAGAGATACAGGGGGAAAAAAGAAAAAGCATTAATTGAGTATGTGAGTGCCAGACATTTTTCACACATTATTTAATTAAATCTTGATAACATCCTTTAGAGGTGGCAGTTTACTTGATGTATAGTTTGCAGATGAGGGAGCAGAGACTCCAAAAGTTTATAAGACAGATAAAGAAGAGAAAAAGAAAAACCTCAAATATCATGTAGCTTATTCTTCAGATCCATTTTCTTCCCACCCTTCAAAAGATGAACGAGACCAAATCTTTCTTCCAAGAAGCTCAGTCTATAGCACTAAGAAAAGGTTATCATTATATAGTCATGGCTTTCATAGCTACACACTCTGCTGTGCAATTAGAACTTTCTCTACTTCCCTCTGTCTGAATTTACCTTAATTCTCAAATATCAAGTTCCATAAATGGGAAAATTTTTAATCTTACCTATTTAAGATAAACACAATCACTTCTACCATTTTCCCCTCAAGTCTTTTAGACAAATGGTCAATTTTGGAATTTTTGTTTCCTTGCTTTCACTCAAAAGTGGTCTAATTTCTAAGCACTTGAATAATTTTCTGGTATTTGTCCATGTCAATTCACTGATCTTGCTTACCTTTGATGAGGGAAAATTAATCCATTTCTATATCCACTGTTCCTGTGTTGATTCTCACAGTTCAAATGGTCCAAGGCCCATCACACCATACCATGGGATATAACATTCATGACACTCCTATGAAGGCCACATTCTCATTTTTCATTCCAAAACATTATGATTCCTAAGGATAAAATTGGATTCATCACATAAGATAGTTGATGCTTGGTAATATAAACCAATACCCTGTATGTGGTGACTCTGGGCTTTATCTGACACCAGAGAGCTCTCCATATGGCTATTTGAAAGAGTCATTTTATTATCCTATCACAATTTTTTAATAGTATTAAAGTTCTCTACATCTTGGTCCCCCACAGAGTCTCCAAGTCGAGGACATTGGGTGTCTGGCACATAGTTGAGTGACTAATACATGGTGAGTGGTCAATAAATGCCTGTTTTGAAATCTAATAATGAATTCATGCACACTGAGCAAAATACTTAAAAATCAATGACAGGCCTTTCTGGCTGAAGACTAGAAAGTAATATCTAGAATTCTTCCTTAAAGATTTTATTTTCACTTTACCCATTTTAAATAATAAAAGCACAGAGGCTAGTTAAGCATGAAAGATAGAAAATCCTTTGGAAGATTAACTGGGGAAAGAAACCAGGATACACATATTAGGTGGTTACTATGTGTGAGATCCAATGTTGACTCATCTGCTGCAACCGCAAGAAAGGCTTTCTTTGCTTATGTTGATAAAGTTGTGATTTTAAACAACAGAAAAATTTTATTCTTAAAGATTTATTTTATAATGTGGTTTTGGATTTTTTTAAATCCTTCTTATTAAAACTCCAGGGAAACATAATGACAAGTTACTTAACTTATGTAAAGAGTTTTCTGGATTGTAGGTGTCAAATCCAAATCTAGATTCCATTTAGCTACAAGTACTGGGTATACTATACAGGAAAAAGGAGAAAGGAATAAATGTTCACTGGGTCCCTATTAAGTACTGAACATCTTAAGTCATGCTATTTCAACAACTTTATAAGATAGGTATTAGTACACTCATTTTATAAATGAGGAAAATAAGCCTCAGGATGTTTAAAAAATTTATGACAGAGCCAGATTTTGCACCTGAGGTCAGTGTGTGCAGGGTCTGGACATGCTGGGCACATAGCCAAGGCCTGAAGACTGAGTTAGAAAGGCAGGCTTAATATTCAGTAGGTCAGTTGAGCAGAAAGCAGGGCAAAGACATGACCAAAACAGACCTCAATATTCAGTCAGGGTTCTGTACACACGAAATCTGATGGCAGGAATCAGGCCCAGCACAAAGAAAATGAGAGAACTGAGACTTCACAGCTTGGAAAAGAGTTCTTGAGGGCTTAGAACCATCATAGCAGTGTCCATTGCCCTGACCATCGATCCTGGCTCAGGGACTGTCTGACTCATGCCTAGTTTGAAGGGCCCTGCTTGGCATAAGCAGATAAGCCTGGTAAACAAATGAAGCACACGTCTATAGATGCCCTTTTTCTGCAAAGGCATCAAACCTTCTTGGGTAACACAAAAAGGTTACTGATGAGTTTGATGAAATGCAGCATCTAGAGCATTGGAAATAGAAGTCTGGGTAAAGCCTTATCTCGAAGATAGAAAATGTGGAGATCAAAGGTAAGGCAGCACCCATGAATATGCCTGACAATAAGGTAGGAATAAGAAGAAGTTAGGTAAATGATAGAATTCTTGATATGGGCTTAGAAGTTCTGGGGTAATTCTATGAAACTGGAGTTTAGGATGTCATTTGTCTGCCATGGAACTGATAAAACTAGGATCTCTGTACTGGATTTGTTGACTATTCTTAGTACTGCTTGTAAAAGCCAATAACTCCTTTCATTTGTTTCTCAAATAAAATGAAGTGAGCTAGTTACATGTGGTGAAGGCCATAAAGATATGTATGGTTCTCTACAGAGATACAGATGCAGAAAGGACTAAATTGTGAGCCCACAAGCAGAGGGTCCCTCTTTCTTCATTCTTGGTTGATGATGTTGGGGAATTTGTACTTTAGAGTGACCTAGTCTTTATAAAAATTTGAGTTTCCTGATGGTGCCTTGGCTGCTGCTGAGTTTTCCCATTTGAAAAATAAGACAGTGTTAGCTCTTCCTAAACCAAATAAACAGATAAAATATAGGAAGTCCATCCATTGAATCAGTTTTCTGACAGTGACAAAGTTTCACATTTATTAAAGGCAGGAAAAAACCATGAAGGGAAAAATGGCTCTACAGAGAGTTTGGACTGAGTAAAATGGGAGGGAAAAGGAAGGAAAAAAATAGAAATAAATATATACCCTACAGTCTGGGGTGGGCTACCATGTGGCATGGTACCCCATGGATCCATTTTTAAAGCCATAGTTCATCAGTCTACAACAAGTCTGACCTGTTGACTTCTGTACTTTACAATGTTAGCATCTACTTCCTGTAATTATTAATGGTGGCAAAACCACTACCTGAAGAAAAACATACCTTAGTTTGAGGGTGGGATTTCAATTTCCTATGAAACAACCAACTCACATTCCACGGTCGGTTTCTTTCTGCTCCCTGGGCTGGTGTGGAGATATTGGCTTCAGTAGGAGAGCAGAGCACTCCTTGGGTGGTGTTTGGAACCACTGTGCTGCCTTATTGAATACCAGCCAGAGCTGCAAGTCCTTGCTCTGTTTTTTTACACATCTACCACAAACATCAGGTTTTATTAACAGGGAAGACAGCTTTCTAATGAAATATGGCCCTTAACTTCCTTTTATATTTGGTAATATCCTGATCTCTTTATCCAAATGAAGCATAAAACACTTACAACTGTGTTTTGCTATTGCACTGACCGAGGAATATATTCATTTGCAGTAACATGGGATTCAATGGAGTGGAAAATAAGCTCTGAAAATTGCTCTTGCCATGAAATTGTATCAATAAATAGGAAAAGCCCATTTAGATTTCACTGACCAATTCCCCACCCCTCATGACAGAAATTAATATGGCCCAGTGGTGTGTGTTGAAGGTAAGAAGCAGGAGGCTCCGCAGCCTGGGCCAGCCCTGTGTCAAGGCCTGTCTAGTGCAGCTAGCTTATTTGACCTCACAGAGCAGCAGAGCGTCCCTTTGTGTGTGTGTATTAGGGTGTATAGGGGCTGGGTGCAGTAAGTTTGAGGGAGGCAGAAGCCCCTGAGGGTGAAGCAAGAGTAAAAGCATTAAAACAACCACCTGTAAGACACTGGCCACACTCTTACTCTTGCATCCCTGAGTCTGCACCACTGAAACCTTTCCCCAAAGGGCCCAGCCCAAGATAAGGAAATGAAAACAGGCTTATACTCTACATCTTCAAGTCAGTGTGGCTCCTGGCTGTTAATTTCAATATCCATAGTCTCACAATAAAATTCTAGCAGACATATCCAAAAATAAACACATGGTTGATGTGTGGCTTTTCTGTGTGGAGATGAATAAAACATCAAGTTCAGGTGTAAAGTAGTCAATTATGATGTTAAAAATTTGTGGAAACTACAAAGACTTGTGACTGATGATATGGAAATAGTGTTAAACTAAGAATCAAAACTGACAGTTTCTGCATGCTTTAGGCAAACTGTATAATCTTTCTGAAGTCAGTGACCAAATTTATAAAATGGTCCTAATAATGGCGGTGCTGCTTGTGTCTTCCTTATAATCAAATAACATTGTGTAGGTGAAAGTGATTGTGATGATCTAGAAATGTTTAAGGTATTTTATTATTATTATTATTATTATTATTATTATTATTATTATTTTCTACCATTAGTGTGGATGTTGAAGAACAATAATTTTAAAGTAAATTATACCTTTAAAAACGACTTCTTTGTGTTACTAGTGGCAGAATTATGGAGTGAAAAGTGCTGCATGGAGGAGTTTGAAGAGCTGGGTTCCAGTGCTGCAGACTTTGGTAGAACACAGTGAGACCCTGGCCAGCTACCTCCATATCTCTCCAGTGAGATGGTTGCACCAAATGATCTCTAGAAGTCCTTTTCGGAGTCAAAGTTTGTAGGTATTTGATCAAAGAGGTGTCATAATTCAAACCCAGATGATAAGATAATCTAGGAGTTAAGAAGTTTATGTTTTCATCGTGAACACAAGACAATCACAATTCTCTTGTGACTCAGAGGAAATTTTGGAAGAGGTTTCCAAATTTTGGCAGGGCACTATATTCCCTGGGGTAAACTTGCCTTAACCCGAAGCCTCGGTACTTGTGCTCCATCTGAAACCTTCCAATTCCCCACTTTTATTTCTCTTTCGAATCATCTGTCGAATGTCAGTGAAACTTGCTAAAGGTGGCAGAGTCCTCTCTTTCCCAGATACCCACTGAGATCCTTACACATTGGCAGTGATGTAAAAGCCATGTTTTCAGAGGCTCGTTGCCACCCTGGTAGAGGCTGGCTGCCTGCTATACTATCTCATCTCCTTGCCAACAGATGCCTCTCTGGGACCTTCTTGTAGCTCAACATGCAGAATAACAACCAGGAGAGTAGCAGGCCAGGCCTCTTGCTTGCTGGCTAAGCACCTTATTAGCCCTCTAAACGGTTGTCAGAAGGATCTGACAAGTTGTAACTTCATGTGCTGCTCAGCCCCATGTCTTCTCCCTCTGTGAGCTCTTGTCAGACTGTCCCTTCTGCCCTGCAGGGTTTCTACTGCTCTCATTAGTCAGAGTCTAGCAGATGATCACACAGACTTGTAGCAGGTGGAATGTGGAAAGGAACATTGACTTGTAGTCTGTGTCCCATTAGCAACATGGGTAAAGGGAGTCTGTTCTGTGTTCTGTGGCTCCAATTACTTGCCAATTACACTCTTGGAAAAAGTACCATTCCTTAATCAAACTTTGGGAAAAGTTTATCAATGGAGAGTCAATGATGCTCATCACAGTCTTTTGGTCAAGAGTAAGTCTCCAAATTTACCTGCCTTGACTAAAGAGCATATGGTATCTAGAGAGGCCAGCCAGTCTAGTGAATTAATGGAGGAACTACGTGAAAACATTCTCTTTGTAAGAGGCCAAACAACACACATCAAAGCCTATTTACTGCCACTCATCATCCCATGTCCCTCCCCAGAGGAGAGGAGAGGAGAACACTGCCAATAAGTTTGGTTTATAAACTTCTATTTGTACATAATAGGATGATGAGGGGCCACTCAACTGTACAGTCACTTCCAGCATCATAGGGAATCAGAGGAGGGCTTTACCTTGATCTTCAACCAAGTAGGAAGGAGGGCTCCAGTAGACCCACTTTGATATTTTTGGAGTGTCTTTGAAAAAAAAGGAGAGTGACTTTTACTTCATTAATTGGACATCTGCTTAGATAGTGGACTTGCCGATCTTCACTTAGCACCCATTTTAACAGGAGGAAAATAGAATTGGATAATGAGGGTAAAGATAAAGCAGCTACTTGTGGCTTGGTTTGGAGAGAATAAAGTCCTCTGAACCTCTCAAATGGACATAGAGGGACAAAGTTTGAACATACTTACCATTAGTTGACCAAGCTGGCAGACTTCTAGAAGAGGAGACCCTGTCCTCAAGAGAATGTAGTTTCTATCCACGCGTGAGATGCATCAAATCAAGTCAGAGCCTTGCACTTATTATAGGAAGAACTCACCCAAGTTTCCCAAAGAAACGCATCTTTACCAACATAGTGGCATCAAAGGCCATTGTCAGCGAAGAGAACATCCCAAAGGCACAAAGGCTCCAATTCTACCTCTTATTCCAGTACAGTGGAGAGGTCAAGCTAAACCGGGTGAGAAGGAAGGATATGGAGTTGGTGGCTTAATCTGGGATAATGGACAGAATTAACGTGGAATGTTTACTATGAGACAGAGATCATAGAGCCATGGGATTGGCCCTGCATATCATTAAAGGCTTGGAATGCGAAAGTCAACGAGGTTAAAGGCAGTGATTGCAAAAAATTCCCTTCAATATTTGGATCTCAATGAATCAGACTTTTCAATAAACTAGTTATGTGCAGAAAGATATAGTATTGTTTGTGTTTTTACATTAATAATGTCATAATGTATATATCACACTATAATTTTCTTTTCTTCTTGCAGTAATATGTCTCAGAGGTTTTCATATGTCAATACACTTGGATTTTGTTGTTATTTATAGATGCTACATAGTCTTCCCCAGTACTGCATTGCTAGATTGTATTTAGTCATTCTGTGATGACAGGCTATGGAACAGCACAGACTATAAGCAAGGACAAATTCTAGCATAGATCTCTAAAATAGGACCACCACTTCTTTCCTAAGAACTTGTCCAGGAGGTCTGAATCCCTGCTGCTCTGCAAGGCCTCACTGCTTGCATGTGGAGATGGGAGAAGGTGGCAGAGGAGTTTGCATAACAGAATTATCCTCTCCTCTTCATCTTCCCATTTACTGATTGTCAAAACGGCCATCTTACCAAGGAAGATGCGAAGCCAGTGATCTCCAGTCAACTGTCTGTTTTTCTTCACTTAAAACTGGTGAGCTCATTCCTTTTCCTTCCAAATTTGGTTTTGTACTAATTAACCAATAATATCTGAGAACTACTTTGACAATCTTGTACTCAAAAAGAAACAGAAGAGATTTGTTACAAACTTAAGGATTTATTAAAATAAATCATCCCCATACCAGGTAGGTATAATGTTTCATAGGCATTTGACACATACATATATTTTAATCTCTAACTTATGTTTTAAAGCAATACATGTGTATAACAGCAAGATATTTTCCTGGTGATACTTTGCCTCATTGCCAGTAATTACTGAACAGATGTAAGGGTATCCAAATAAATACATGCAATATTAAGCATACAGTGCTCACTACAAAACCTATTAATGATTTCACATTTTGTAGGATGCTAATTATCATGGTCAAACATCCATAAACACAGAGTGAGCTCCATCTAATCCAAAGAATTTTTTCATTTTTCTTTTTACAGCACTTCCCTGACACTTTAAAATGATAGTATCAGACTTTTACTCAGTAGGACTTTCTCTAACATATCTCTTTGTTTTCTCTCAAAAGTAGAAGAATCTGATATTGCCCTTTCTCCCACTGGAAGTTGGGGAAGTTTTCATTGATTTTCCTTTTGTCTTTTGTGTTTGGTTCTGCCCACTTTCCAAAATCTTACTGTTAAAGTTTTAACAACAAGTACAGTATTATAATTTTTATTGTTATCATTATGCATATAGCCAGGTGAGCTATTAGTTATGCCATGTGTTTTTAGCCAATGTTGGGAGAAACAGCCACTCCAGGTATATTCTCCTGATTTACAATTCTGTTTTAGGCTCTTGTTTGTAGGCATCATTCAAGTGACACAGGATGGCCAGTGGGCACTGATAAGGATGAAGAAAAGTCTAATTCCAAAACTGAGACCCCAGGTGAGCCACCTGCCATGCCTTTTTTTAACTCAGAGGAAAAATAAATATAAATCACTTGGTAAGTCTGACAATATTTTATTAGGAGGATTTATAGGATCACAGGCCAGACGAGAAAGTGAGAAACTTAGAGTCCATTCTCTTGCCTTTGCATAGGTCAATAGCTGGCTTCTCGGGTAGACTTGCTGCCCTCTCTTACTATAGTCCTCCAGAATAAAAGATTATAGTCCTTATTCTGGGCACATTATTCTAATATTGAATAATCCTCACTGTCAGGGCATTTTTCTTTTAGCCTTTCCAAGAATCAGAGCTGGAAACCATTGGCCTCATTTCTCTATATCCACAATCCCTGTCTAACCGTTGGCATTGGTAGGGGAAGTAATTCACTACATGTAAAGACATTAACTCTTTTGTTTTTGTCATTTTAGTGACTGATTTTTCTCTCCATGGTTTTTCCAAGTGTCCAGGATCATATCCAGAAAAGCTATTCTGCCCTTTTTTTTTGCCATGGCGTAACAGGACAAATGGTGAGAAGACACTTAAGATTTCATAAGAATAAGTCTGTGGGGAAAAGACAGATGGCTTCCTTTGTACCTGATAGACTCCCACTGACTGAACATCTGTGAGAGGAATTTACTTTGAGATTCTATTTGTTTCAGTCATAAATCAAATGTAAACCTGAACAGCTTCTGTAGGGGTGAAGGCAGAAGGCTCTGTGAATTTGATGCCTCATTCAGCCCATAGCCACCATGTCCCTCCCTGCTTGATGTTAGACAGAGCTTCCTCTCTTGTGACATCCTTTATGATGATTGCAGCTACTTGAAGTTCCTCAGGCCAATAAAACATCCTGGCAGGGTCACATGATGCACATCGGGGGAGGGGGGTATCATTAGCCTTCAGAGTGTAACTTTTCCTTTGACATTTTAGACCCTCTCTTTCTGTAGTTTCTCTTGGGGAGAATAATCGTACAACTGATGTATGATGAGTGACTGGGCATGGCATTTGATGGATAGCTCAGATTTCAGGCCTTTTTTTTACAATACAAAATGTGTGTTATTACAATTAGGGGTGCTGTGTCCTTCAGTTTAGATTTCTTCCCACTGAAAAATAATGGAAGTCGCCATCTGAAGTTCTTCAGACTAAAAAACAAATTTAAAAGTTTTGCAAGAAATATTACGTACTCTACAAAAGACTAGAATTTTGAAATTGAGTATTTTTCTATTGAGCTGTTATAATGTACTACACAAGTAAGACATTACTGATCTTCAAGAATTTAGCTTTCTCAGAGAGAACCTTCACAATATGTGAAATGTGCTGCTAGATAATATTAGGAGGAGGTGGTCCAAATCAGGAGATGTCAGGAGACCTGAAAGATGAATGAGATCCAGTTACAGAACAGGGGAGAGGAAGGGCCAGGGCAGATGGTGAGATAAGCGTGTGTAGCCTCTCCAGGGAACTGCATGCTGTCCCAGGTGGTAGAAGTTAGAGACCAAAGAGAGGAGTGATAAGATGCAAGGTTGGATGTATGGGATAAGGGACTGTGCTAGAGTCTTTGGATGTGAACTTGAAGGAAATAAGTAATTATCGCAGGACAAGGGAATTGTATTTATTTATTTTTGGTACTGGGGATCGAACTCGGGACCTTGTGCTTGCGAGGCAGGCAGTGGAAACACTGAGCTAAATCCCCGGCCCCAAGGGAATTGTATTTGTGATTTCAAAAGTCATTGAGGCAGTAGAGGGAGAGGTTTGAAGAAAAATAATCTAAAGGAGACAAGGTTGAAGGCAGAAAGACTAGAAAATTATTGGAATAACTGAGTGGGGTAAACTCAGGTAGTAGCATTGGACAGAGGGAAAGAGGGATGAGTTTGAGCCATATTATGGAAGAGGAATTAATAGAGTTCTCTTGATTGTTGAATGCAGTTGAGGGAGAGGGGATGAAGACAGGAGGAACTCTTAGCTGTGGTTATTGAGGAGAAGGCACTGAGATCAGTTGTAGATTTATGGATTGTGAGGTGTCTATGGGACATCCAAAACACTGTGTCCAGCATTAGTCTGGAGCTTGATGTTGAGAGTGATCACTATATGCTTATCAGCATAAATATGTATGTATATATGTTGACTTGCATATGAATGGGTGAAATGGCCTAGGAAATGTGCAGCATGGCAGAGAATGTGCACGCACTGACCCTGTTTGCCCCCAGAGCACAGATTTGCAGGCTGTAAGTGTTCAGCATTTACAATGTGATTCTCTCCTAGATGGTGGTGGACAAACACATTCTTATTCTGCTTTCTGGGTTTTACAAACTCACACCTTTCATTATTACAATCTCATCAGTATAATATAGTCCATTTTAGTTTTCAGGATGATGTGGACAAATGTCTTTTTTTCTGGTGGTATGAATGGATGCCTTTATTTAGATATTGGCTATGCTCATCCACAGAAGTAAAATGAGATGGAAGAAAAGCCCTTTCACTATGTGTTGATATCTCTGAGGCAGCTTCAGAGTGACAACTCCTTGCCTTGTTACCAGATGTGGAGGCGGATTGTTTTACTTTTCCTTCTGTTCCTTGACTATCAGAACTAGACTCTGAAGCCTTTGTCACTGTGTTGGTTTATACAGAAGAGCCCACATATCTATTCACCCCTGACCACTTGCGAATTGTTGTGAATATTTATAGAATAGGCTTGGAGAGGAAGTGGGGCCTTCAAAACTTGATATTCTGAGACCTGTCAAAAGAGGACATTTTTTTAGATTTTTTTGAGAAACATAATTCAGAGAAGCAAATAGATGCATGTTAGTGTTCCGAGGGATTCAAATGTTCTAAATGAGGGTGCTGTCAAGCAGCATCTGCATCTGTTTCTTTGCCATGTCCCTGGTTCCCTTTGAGGCACTGGGAGGAAAGATGACTCTGAGCGCTGATTGGGCACAAATTTCTTCTTTTTTGAAATAAATTAGTGCTAACAGGTCTCCCAATTTGCAGATGCTGCTTCGTTGAATCAAAGAACATTCCATGTAGAAGCATTTACATTCTGGGGGCCAGCTTCTATACTTCCGAAATGTAACTCAATGGAGAAGCCACACATTAGGATGGCTAGGATGTGATTCTTGCCCATTTTGATGGTACTTTACTTGTGCTCAACTTGAGACCTCGGGGATGAAGGTGCTCATGTCAAGAGATGAGCCTAGCCCAGACTGTCTAGGTACTTATGCTGTCTCGATCCCTTCTTTCACTAGAGAAGATGGGGCACAGTTCTGCCTGCACAGGTCGGGGCTGTGTAGGCAAGAAGGAACTGCTGAAATGAGCTGGACTTTTATAAGTCACTGCTGGCTACTTTGACTCCAGGGACATGGCTTCTACACTAATAATAAATGCTGCCAATCAGAATAGCATATTGAAGGGTACAGTACATTGTGTGCAGAATATTCTTTGTTTAGATGGCAAAAATGTCAAGAAAAAAAAAAAAGATATGACCTTAGTCCAGTATGTTGATTGAACTCAAGGGGAGGTAGCTGACTGGAAGCTGGTAGGGGAGGGCAAAAAGCAATTTCTAGTTTCTAAGTAGAAATGTGGTAGTCAAAATGACTTCTGGGGACAGACATATGAATTGAAAAGGAAGGATATATGAATTCATTTCGGAGTTCAGAGGGGTGCTAGAAACAGAAATTAAAGAACTATAAAAACAACTGAAATATTACTTTTAAGAAGTACCCAGTTTGGCTTTTGTTCCCAAGAAGCCAATCGCAGAGGTTAAGAAGCGACTGACTGTTTGCAACTGAAGCAAAGGCTGACCCATCCAGAGACAGCAGCCCCACATTAATGGCAGCAGAAGTACAAGTGAAGGTGGCAGGCAGATTTCCGGGCACTGGCATTGCCGGGGCATTGCTGATATGTTTCTGCATACATTTCTGTGTAAGTTGAAGAAGCAGCAGGTAACTTTAGGGATCCAGAAGCTAAGAGCAATCCCAGTGAAAAACTGTCTTTCCTGGCATCATTCCCAGGCTCATACAGTAGAAGACATTAATTATCACTTTAGGTTATAAGTGCCTCTCTAGCAGAGTATGTTTCAGATATTTTAATCCCTCTCTCTCTCTCTCTCTCTCTTTCTCTCTCTCTCTCGTAGGTCATGTGGGTTTGTTGTAGACTATATGCCGTCTCTGGAAGATCCAGAATTCTTGGGGTCTAGGTCATTATAGAACATAATAGGAAGATAATGGGCCTCCCTTGAAAAGATGGTAACCAGCCAAATAGGAGGTAGGGGTCTAGAACACTCTTAGGGCTGGTGGAATCAGCTGACCAGAGGTCAGCTTAGATAGGAAGAGCAGCTATATAGACCAGGGCAGTTAGGACACAATTGCATCTTGAAGGCTAGAGTCAAAATGGTATATATGACTTCCTTCATTTGAATTATTTCTAATTATGCTTGATCATGGTTCTCTGGGGCAGATATTTCTCTCTGCTCTAAGTTAGGTTCCTAAAAGTACAGTTTAAGTCAGGGATCTGAATGTATGTGATGCATAGAGGGGATGCTCTCAAGGGAAATGGAGAAAGGAGGTAGGGATAGAGCAGGAGAAAGAGCTAAGTAAGCATTTGGTCTCAACCCGATTGCATGTGCTTTCTGGGAGATCAGTTGCCCCCAGAGTATGGATAGGCATGACTTAGTGGCTTGGGTGAGTTGGCTTCTGTTTATCTGAGGGAAATTCTCCAGAGAGCAGCACTATCTCACACTCACAGATGCTGGGTGAAAAGAGGATTTGGGAGCAGCATATTGTGAACTGTATCATTTAACTCATAGATGGGGTAATTGAGATTAAAGTAAGCCTTGTGCCAACTATCCAACCCGTCAGTGACATTTGCATTCAAGCATAGTTAGCAAGCAGAGGTCATGGCATGGAAGTTGACTGGTATTTACTCTATACTATGCTGCCTAAGCAGGAGAGTAGGTCCACAGTAGTACTGGTACCCAAAACCCAAATTAAATCCTGCATTAGTCCTGGCTTTTGCCAAGTCCAGCACAGAAAGGTGAAGATTACTTTATCCTACTGGAATAGAGTTTTCCATAGACCTCTTACATCCATATGCCTTTTAAGGAAAGGCACTGACTTCTAGTATTTCTGGCCATTTTTTCAAGGATAGTTATTTTGCCAACATCCTCAGACAATAGAGATAGTGTCCCTTTCCATAGCAAAGGCAGACATTATACATATAATGTTTGGATTCACAAGCTAACTGTCCTCTCCTATAACAAAACACACTGAGAAATCAGGTGTTATTTGGCCCTTGAAGTACTGCCTTTTGGGAATTTGGCTCAGGGAACTGTTATAAAAATATGATACTTTGGGCCAGGGATTTAGCTCAATGGTTCTGGTGCCTGCCTCACAAGAGAAAGGTCCCGAGTTCGATCCCCTGTACCAAAAAAAAAAAAAATGATACTTTGGTTGTTGTTAATACTGTGAATAATAAAATATTCTTTGTTTCTGACCCAGGAATCCAATGTTTTTTGTCAGTATCCATGAAATTCTGGCAAGCTAGATTGTTAGCATTCAAGAAGGGCAATATCTTAGACCCTTCACAGATTTTGATCACGTATCACCACTCCTGGTTTTAGGAAAGGAAATTAACTTTGTGATCAGTGATTAGAATTTCTAGGAAAGCTTGGAAGCCTCCCCTCCCAATTAAGTATTTATTTGTCTGGGATATGCTTTTAAGACAATCGTTTGCTCTCACAGGGATTAAGAGCCACTTCATTATACTAATCAGTTAGATTAATGCAAGTGAATAATGGTCTCAGTGCATTACCTCTTTGGTCAATGGGATATTAGTAGATGTAACTCAAGCCAAGCATGGAAAATGCTTGCATGATTGGTTTGCGTTTGTACTTCTGCCATCAAGTGGGGCTACCTTACCAGTCCCGGGATGATGAGAGGCACATGGAGTACACCCACCCCTAGCCTGACTCCGCTGATGTCAGTAACACCCTGCTGGCCACAGATATTTGAGGGCACCAAGCCAACACTAGTCTATGTTGTTAAGCCCAAGTTTAAATCAGTCAACACACAAACTTGTCTTCTAAGTAAATGTCCATGGTTGTTTTAAGCCATTAATTTGGGGGGTGGTTTATTATAAAACAAAGCTGTTACTAACTGAACGGGTGGGTTTCCATCATCATGGACTTGGGAGAAGAGTACTCACAGTTGACTGCAGTAGCCCCATTCTCAGAGCTCTGTTAACTTCACATTTATACGGTCAGAGTAGAAAGCTTACCTCCCTTGGTCCCTCCCTTCCTTCCTCTCTTTCTTCCTCCCTTTTTCCTTCCTTCCCTCAATCCTTCCCTCCTCCCTTCTTTTGTTCTTCTCTTGCTCCCTCTTATTCCTTCTTCCATTTCTTGACTAATTTATTAATGATTAATAAGCACCTTCTTTTACTGATACACAGATTAAAACGCATAACCTAATGAGAACATACACACAGGAAAATATTAAGATAGACATAAATCCTAATAGAATTGGGTGTGATCTGATTAGAACACAGATACCAATCAGCTTTGGAGAGATGGACATGGGGAGCCTATGGAAGAGGTACAGTTTCAGGGGTTCTGAGCAGATTCTCTGGCACCATTTCCCAGCTCTCTTGCTATTGGATTCAACATAGATTTTCCTATTCAGAAAATATTTTGACTATTGAGTACTCTGCACTTTGCTAGGTATGAGGGACACAAATACTGATCAGATTAAGTTCCTTCAAGGATTTTATATGGTGATCTTAATTCCAGTAGCTTGACAATTTCCCCTTGTTTATAACAGCTATCTCTGAGAGGAGTTCCAATTTAGCCTGATAGCAGTATTTAAACTTTATTGTACTTGGGTTTCTTTTCCTCCCTCCCTCCTCTCTTCTTTCCTCTTACCTTCCTGGAAGGCTGGGTCACAGCCCTTGCTTCATTTTTCAAACTGTGCTCTTTGGCATGAGGCTACGGCACCCACAGGTACCTTCTGCTCAGCAGCAGGGCCAGGTCAACTCAGAGGCAGTGCATTTCTCTCTCTGATCCCCTTAGAGGAAGTGCTCATCATGCAGCTCTCCTCTTTTCATCCTTTGCTCTTCTCACTCAGTAAGTGCCTTGCCGGAGAACTTGTGTGAACCAGGTTCTCCCAGCTAAACGTGATAATTGATCTGGCAAGACAATAACTGCGGTGGGGGTGCCCTTCAAGTTGTTCGATATTCTTTAATACTAGTTTAGATGATGAATGTGATCGTCAAAAGACATATAAAATTGTAGGGATAGGGAAGTATAAGTCTAGCAGCTGTATATCAGGGCCTCCTGTGGAAGAATTTGATTTTACCTCAGAGGCATTTGGGCACAGACTGCTGCTGAGGAGAGAGTGAATCACAATTGGCAAGAGCAACCTGAGAGGCTCTTCAAAAATGCAGAGGAAATAAGGGAAAAAATGAAAAAGAAGACTATATAGAAGGACCAGGACAAAAGCTTACCAGATAAATAAAAGTCCTTTTGATAAAGGTCCCAATTTGAACCAGATTAAATATTTCTTGATTTGAGAAAAGAGCTCACATTGAGATGATCAAAATTGTTCACATCCATAGGTAAAATTAATAAAATGATACCTACACCTAGATGTAGTCAGGCACAATGTTTGTCTTATAAAAATTGAAAAATAATCTTGTGAGTACCTCCTACAAAATGAAGAAAAAAATGAAAGCTTATATATAGTGGTATTAATAAGTGTCAGATTTAGATGGATAATTAGATAGGTGTCAGATTTTATTTTTTATTTCCTTCCATAAGAAATGTTAGAAAACATTGGAGAAATATCTGAAATTTTGGTAGTCATGAGAGAAAGCATTGTTACACCAAATCTACACTCAACCAATAATTATTCAAAACCTTTTTATATAAACAAAGGACTAGTAAATACCACAGAGCAATTCATTTTTGACAAACTTAATTGAGAACATTCTCCAACTGAATAAGGAATTTTAAATACTGACATGAGGAAATCATTATTAAAATGCAAATCTTTAAACAAAACTTTATATAGAACTCCTTGGGTGAATGAATTTGATATTTATGTATTTAACTATTTTCAAGCAATCCAAAGACCTATGATACATAGCACCTGTTAATTGTGAAAGTAGAAGGTGAATCTCAAAGCAAATGAGATAATCTACCAGTATCCCAGCATCTATAGCTTTATATACAAGGTTGAGGACATATTAAATTCTCCTTTGTGATTAACCATAACAATTTTGTTAAAAAGTAGTCATGATGTGAGGGGAAAATATTGACCAATGCTTAAAAGGCAATTAAGTATTACTCTGAGGACATACCCAGGAAAAAAACACACACTGAAAATATGTTTACTATTTTAGTCAAAATGTATATTGAGCATTTATTATGTACTGCACTTTGTCCTAAATCTGGGAAAATGATGATGAGAAAAACACATATGATATTTGCACTTGTACACTTCATAAATAAGCATTTAAATAAGCGAATTAAATGATTAAAAATTGTGAAGGTGTTTAGTTAAAGAATAAGAATGAGGACTTACTTTAGATTATATCATAGAGTAATGGACAGATCCTCCAAAACAGAGGTTATTGTAAATAAGTCTTAAAGGATGAGCTATTGTCATCATGAAGGTAGTTGGGGACCTTTCATGCTACATGAGTGTGGCATTTCTACAGTCATTAAAATAATAAGCAGTGGCATAAAGTGATTTTATTTACATTTTGGAAAGATATTTTATTTGCCATAGGAGAATGGGACAGAGTTGTGTCAGGGTGGAAGAAGAAAAATCTGTGTTCCAGGTGAGAGATGATAACATCCATGTGGCAGGCAGAATGGCATGGAAAAGGACAGTGGCAGCGGAGGAAAACAGAGAGTGTTCTAGTCCAGGGCATAATGAGTCTAAGATAGCCATCTGACATTCAGATAGAGATGGAAGTGAGAGTTGGGAATGTAATTCCCGAGGTCATAGAAGTCGAAGGTGCAAGAATAATATGTGTGTGAGAACCATCAGCATATAGATGACATTTAAAACAGCAAAAATTGATGATGTTATCAAGGGAGAGAATGGGGGAGAGAAAAATACCAGAACTGAGTCCTCACTACCATGCAAAGGAGGACAACCAGCAAGTCAGCACATAAGCTAGGCTTAACAGAGTCTAGAAAAGTTCTTAGATATAGGCATTTTAGTACGTGTTCAGGGCCCCTATTGCTTGCTACATTTCAGGCCCAGAATTTAGCAGGCACAGATATTGGATCACAGCTCTGGGACTGTGCTACTTTTAAGCTGTCTGACTGAGAAAGCATCAGCGCTCCACCTGGCATCATCAGTGCCTTAATTCAGTAGTACCCGGTGGTAGGACTTTGCTCTAGCCCTATTCTGCCAGCTCCGTGCTAATGGTTAAATAAGGACCAGTTCCACTTCAGACGTGAACAGGAAACCGAGATCTAAGAGCTGGAGTTACAACTGTATGACATGGTGATTTACTGGCAAGATTTTCTCCATCAGCATTCTAGGTTGGAAAAGCATCAGACTCTCCCATGATCAGATCAGGTTCCAGGGATCTAGCCCTTCTGGTCGACTAGCATTGATTGACTGAAGCCCTGGGCTATAGCCAGTTTCCATGGAGCTTGCCTGCCGCCTTAAGAAAAAAAGGAAGGGCCTTAAATGCACTAATCCTTAACTCCCAATCTGCCTCCTGATTCCAAAAGGTAGTGTGTGTTTACCATTATCTACCGTCAGAAATTTACAACATTTTAATCATTAGAGTTGTGAGATTTGTCGATGACATTGCTTTAACAGATACAGGAAGATGGTCAATTAACTACCCCCACCAGCAGGTCATTTTCACCTGAGGCAAACAGGAAAGTACATTTGTAACAACAGCCAGGAGGTACATATTCTTCAGTCTGAAAAGTGTATCCACATCAGCAGCATTTGAAGCTATAGCCCCGGTGTTAAGAAAATGCTAACAAAAAATTGCAGCCTCACTCTCGAGCCTTCTCCTATGACCCCTGAAAGGAGGGAGACATCCTTCTGGCTTGTTCGCTTTCTAGTTCTATGATTAGCTGTTGACAGTGGTGGGATTCAGTGGAGTTTTCTGAAAGGAACCAGAACTAGCCAAAAGCATGAGTATCATCACAATGCACAACGTGGCTGCTGATTCTTCCCCTACTAACACATCCAGTACCAAATAGCAAGTCCAGCACCATAAAATATTAGCTGAAAAGTTCACCACTGTGAGAAACACATCAAAAACTTCAGCATGGCCTAGGTGACTATTCTTCTGGAAATATTCATGTTCAGGAGAAAATAGTGCCTTGAGGTGGTGTCTTCACACACCTGAGCACAAGACTCAGTCGGAACCTGACAACCTCTTAAGGGAGTCAGGATAGTACGGGTGGTGGCTCCAGTGAGCAGAGTCAAAGTGGAAACAGGCTTTTAAGCAAATCTGAACACTACTATTTTAGGTATCATACCTCAAAGCACAGAGAAGACCTGAGAACGAAAGCAAAGGTACAAAGTTTAATAAATAATAAGAGACACAGGTCTAAATTCAAGGACACTTCACTGAGAGGAGCTAGAAAGTCACATGCCAAAGGATACAGATGAAGATAAGGGTAAAGAATTAGGTCCATTAACACAATCTAGTTTGGATTGCTGTAAAAAATACTGTAGACTGCAAGGCTTATATGCAACAGAAATGTATTGTTTGCAGTTCTGAAGACTGTGGAGTCCTAAATGGAGGTACTGGTATGGTTGGTGTCTGATAGGGGCTCTCTCTGGCTCATAGATGAGGGCTTCTTGCCATTTCCTCACATCATGGAAGAAATAAATGAGCTCCCTAGGGTGCCTTTTATAAAGACACTAGTCTAACTCACCAGGGCTCTACCATTACGATCTAAAATCACTTCTAAAAGGCCTCATCCTCTGACTACAACCATATTGGGGTATGAATTCGGAGGAGACACAAAAATTGAGTGTATAGCATTCCCCAGCAACACTGAGAGGACAAGCTGAAAATGAGAGGACTGTCTGAAAACCTCAGTGAAGAACAGTTAGAACCTCAGGTTTTTCTCTGCAGTCCCATGATGGCTGCAAAGGAGGAAAGGCTGATTGTTAAAAGAAGAGAAAAAAGTAAAAATCAGTCTTTAGAAAAGTATGCATTAACCTTTGTTTCCTATTCTTCTCCCAGAACTCCAGCTAGTCTAAGGAAGAAAGAAAAAGCTAGCCTTTTCTGGAGAAACTAAATGAACCAGAGAAAGGTGTTCCAGATAATGCTCATTTGGACCTGTTCATGGAGGTACATGGCATAAAAATAAAATTTAAAAATAAGCAGCCATAGGGCCGGGGATTTAGATCAGTGGTTCTGCCACCTGCCTCATAAGCACAAGAACCCGAGTTCGATCCCTGGTACCAAAAAAGCAAACAAACAAACAAACAAAAATAAGCAGCTATAATATTTATTTACTTACACATATAAAGTATACACAGTATTTAGTATACATATATGTATTATATATTTATACATATATGCATAATTTCAGAACAGTGATGAATTAGAGATGAAATGGCATCGGCTCATGAAGACAACTCATTCAAGAGGTAGAGATGGACATGAGAATCAGGTGGCAAAAGGAGAGATATGTGGGCTTAATAAATATTTTTAAAACATTTTATAATGCAGAAGAGAAAACAGAAATGAAGACTCAGTAAAAGTGCAAGAATCTGAGATCAGTTAGAATACAAGTAATTCTGATATCTTTAGGAGCCCCAGCAACATATATTTCTGTTTCAAAATTGGGGGATTCTGTTTCTGTGTATCACTTTGCAGACATCCTGAACATAATGCATACATACATACAGCCTTATATATATAAATCAGAAATTCAACAGATAAAACTGCTAATAGCGATTGTATTATGCGATAAGATGAGTGATTTTGTTCATTATGCACTTCTGTACTTTTCAAATTTGATATAAGAAATATGCATTAATTTCAAACCTGGGGGGAAAGTGTTACCTACCTATTCATTCATCGAAGTATTTATTTTCATTTGTTTCTTTCAGAAAGTGACTGCTCCTAGAAGGGCAGGTAGACTACTAGGGAAGTAGTGCTTTAACTTAGGTGACATAATTTAAAATACCTTGTCTTTGGGAGAATGATTTCACCTTGGGGACTGAGTGGATGGTCTAGCAGTTCCTGAGAAAACATCATTCCATGTCTTCCCCTTGTCTGCTCCTCTCTCTGCATAGTGCCCTTTCTTCACTACATCACAGGTGTCTCAGGCTGCTTCCCACTATTTCACATGTTTGTCTCTCACTCCCTCAGGCTATTTTCAGTTTGCCCCCTCTCAATGCCTTATCTATTTTCATGTAAAGAACATGATTTGTGAGAATCCTATTTCATCTTTTCTGATCCTCCTATGGCATGGCCTGAATGCATGTTATCAAGGAATTGTGTTACACCAACTTCAGGGAATGAATTAAATTAGTAATGGATCATTTTCACTTAGGACAGGAAAATAGTGCGAGCACCCTGGCCAGGTCATCTCATCTTCCAGGATTCTGCTTTGCTGTGTGAGCACCCAGAGTCTCCTTGCCTGGATCTCTGCCCGACCCTAGGTGTGGAACTAAGTGGACTGGATTAGAAGCTCTGCCTCAGCCTAGTTGTGTGGCTTTTGGTAAGTTCTTATGATCCTTAAGCTTGGGGGTTCTTATTTGTAAGATGGGATAATAATACCCAACTCGCTGGTCCAAGGCTGAGAAACAGCTACCCCAGCAAAGATAGGCATCCAGTGAATAAGCATTTCCATCTTTTTTTCCTACCTGATCTTTCTACCTGTGCAATTCCAGTTAATTTTCTTAACTAGAAAACTATAATGCTCCTGTTGCCTTCATCTCCACAACTGTATCTAGGCTAAGCTCAGACCCTAGTGAGAGAAATCAAGGATCATAGCGGTAGGGGAACGACAGTCGAGAGCGTCTCTCTTAAGGAAATCTTTCGCAATCAAAACAAACAAAAATATAAAAAACTGTTTATCTCTTACACCTCCCTTCAGGCTCTTCATCATTTATTCTGACCTGAGTGCTATGATAGGAAGTTATGTTTAACTTTGTTTAAGCCTCAAGCAACCCTGTGAGATATTTTCACCCCCGTAATACAGAGAAGAAAAGTGAAGCTCTGCAAATTTGTCAAGGTCAAATTGCTGGTAAGTGATAAAGATGAGAATTGAAACCAAAAGAAATTTGGACTGTATACAAGCTCTGAGATGGTTTTGCTTGCTTTAATTTTGCTGCAATTTCCTGTCTCTCTTGAAACTAGGGACACAATAGAAAACAGAGTTTGAAGACACTAATTAATCCCAAAACACTGATATCCCTTTAGTTATTAGCCTTGTGTTTGAGTAGGCTTTTCTTTCTCTTTGTTTCTTACTTGTCACTTTCTTCTTAATAATATGTTTTTTGGTGGATTGGAACTTTGGAATTACTCATTACCAAGGGGCTCATGCATTCATTTCCTCGTACCTTCTGCACCCACCAGCCTGGGAACTGTGCAAGTCTGTAAAGATGTACAGACACAGATGACTTCACGGTCTCGTGCGGACAGGGATTCAAATGTGTCAATGTCCATGACAGAGTCCTGTGGGGGTGAGCAATGAGGAATGCTCTCTCTACTCAGTGGAGAGTAGATGCATCAGGGGAGAGGAATTCAGCTGCAAGTGCCAGAAAACCCAGTCAAACTGATCTAAGCAATAAGGACACTTATTATCTCACAAAACACAATGTTCAAGTCATGGTAAGTAGAAGTTAAGTGCCGCTGGGGCTCCAGTTCCATTTCTCTGCTTTTCTGTCAGCTCTGCCCTTTTTGAGGGCTGAATGAAACCTCAGCTTTCCTAATGCTTGCAGGCTGAAGATGAGGAGCATGTTGGGCAGTGAACTTCCTCGTCTGTGTCTAACATGAGAGAAAGATAAAAATTTCTATTTAAACCAGGAAAAAAAGTTCTTCTCTTCAGTCACTTCATGTTATGGACCTACTCCAGGGACAGTGATATTCACCTAGGACATTGTAAAGGAAAGGGTTATCCTGGTTGGTTTTGGCAAAAGAAGACCCCCATCCTGAAATAAACTTCCCTTGAATCACATGCATGGGGTAGGAAGTGCCACAAAGAGAGAAGAAGGAAGTAGCTGCTGGGTGAGGAGCACCAATTCCCATAATAGTAGGATTCAGAGGGAAGTGACATTCAAGCTGGGTGTTGATGAGTTAATGAGTGCTCACCAGATAGAGAAGGGCCAAAGTGCATTTCCAGGGGAGGAAACAGCTTGCATCTTTGCCCAAGGACCTAACACATTTGATTCTTGAGGTGCTTGCTCCATGGGGCAAAGTGGAAAGTGCCAAGGGGGTTCAAAGAAGTGAGGGCAGTCTAGGAAGTGTCACAGCACATAGGTGTATGAATGCATTTTCAGACTACAAGCCATGCAAGACAAGTGGCCATTCTTAGTTTATAGCAGGAAACATAGGGATACATTTCTTCCAGTTCATTCACGAACTGGAATATAAAGAATGGAGAGCTAGCAACAAGAAGAGGGCTGCAAAGTTTTAGGTGAAGTTGTTGGCTAACTCAAGCTGGGCGTGTATGCAGAGCCCACGACATAAAACAGGCCTTTGTGAGGCCACATTTTTTCTTGAAGTTGCTCATCAGGGTCACTGAAACCCAGGAGTGACTGAGTGGGAGAAAAGCATCATAGTGAGAGTGAGGCATCCACAGATCTTCCCCCAGCCGGAGCGCCAGGCACTCAGTAGTGAACAGGGAGGAAAAGGGCCACATCTAGCCTCCTTACCTCCGGCCTGGTCCAGGTCTGCAGTGCTTATGCTTTGCACAGCAGTTTGCAAATCTCTAATCTGAGACCCACGGTCCTAAGAAGAGATAGAGAGGGGCTCAGATGTACTCCGGTGGAGCGTGTAGTCCTTTTCTTGGGTCATGGCGGGCTATTGCCTCCCCTTGCTTTTATGTAGGCACTGTCAGAAAAGAGGCTATTTCTCTACTTGCTGAGGCTGAAACAAGCACTGCACAAGATGTGTCCAGGACCTGCGGGTTGGCCCAGTTAGAACATCTGTCAGGCAAAACCCCTGCCAGTGGGCAACAGAGGAGAAGCCACTCGTGCCCCATGATTCAGAGATGCAAAGATTGGGATGTGCTTTCCTTGGTGGTGTTTTATTTTAGGGTTTGATTCTTAGGGGAATTACTTTCCTATCCCAATGGCTCACCAAGGGATTCCTTCAACTCTGCTCTAGCATGAGAATTTAGCTTGATGGCAGGAAATTTGCTATCTGGGGTAGAAAGAGTAGATGGCAGCTGTACCCTCCCATTGCACAGCATCCGGAGGGAGTACTCTCCTGCATTAATTTCTCCCCTCTAATGGATCATTCCTGCCAACTCAAAACCTGCTATGATATATCATGTAGTGAAAGCAACAACAAAACCAAATACCTCTTAGGTTCTTTGCATTTGTAAGCTATCACTTTATTTCTCATTTTCTCCGTGTAGGCAGGAAACTCTGATGAGTTGTCCAAACTGTCGTGAATCCTCATCTCCCAGTCTGTGCTCAGCCCATCCAGTGAGGCTTCCATCCTCACTGTTGTATGCGACCCTCCCTTATGCAGACACCAGTGAATTCCATCTGGTAAATCCAGTATTCATTACTCCATTCTCATTACTCAGTTTCTCAGAACAACTGACACACTTGAAAATTCTTTTCAAAATTCTTTTTTCTAGGGCCAGAGATTTAGATCAGCGGTTCTGCAGCCTGCCTCAAAAGCACAAGATCCCAAGTTCAATCCCCAGTACGAAAAAAAAATTCTTTTTTCTTTTTTTTTTTTTGAGACGGAGTCTTGCTATGTAGTTTAGGCTGACCCTGAATTCACTTTATAGCCTGACCTCATGGTGATCCTCCTGCCTCAGCCTCCCAAGTGCTGGAGTTACAGGTGTGGACCACCACTCCTGGCTCGAAATCACTTTTTTACTCAGTTTTCTGGTCATTTGCTTATGTAACTGGCCATTTTTTTTTATCTACCTAGTGACATTATCTTCTTTTAATTGGCTTCTAAATTTGAAGTTCATTTTCATGTTTATTCCTCTGATGAGCTCATCTTGTTCCTTGGCTGTAGAACATCATTCATATTTGGAGGACTCAAAAATGTCCTCCTGGAATCCTGAGCATAACACTTGTATATCCAGCACCTGCAAGATGCCTCCTTGTAAATGTCTACTAGGCAATATGTAATATAGCTTATTATCTGTTTTATAGTACTGTAGCACACACACACACAGACAAAAGACAGAGATACAAAGAGGCAGAGAGACAGAGAGATGGAGAGAGAGAGAGATCCAAAGGTGTATATTAGCTACTTTAAGCTACAGGCAGTTGCTCTTAATCAAGAATTTGCACCTCAGCTGGCTTCCTTACAGAAAGGCCTTCCTCCAGAGGCAGTGACTATAAGCACTTCAGCTATCTTTAACTCTGATCAACACCAGACGTTCTGCTAATTAGCATGCTGAAGTCAAAACTGGGTTTTCATTTGTGAAATTAGTGTCTTGTTAATCAGCATAATGGATGTGAGAAATGGGCTTTCATAGGTTGAATTAGAGGTAATCAAGATATAGGGCTTGGCTAAAATGTCTTAGGGATATTTTCTGCCCATACAAAAACAGGATGTGAAAATCTCACAAGGGCCATGGCTGTTCTTTCAGGCATAGTACCTGAAGCTTGTTTCTTAAACACTTCTGTTTCAAACCACTAGGACAAAGGACTTCTACAGGTCTGACACTACCTTGGAATATTGTCTCCTGCCAAGTGAACCCCTTATGCAGTGCAGTGATTGGCATACCTGGAATGATGGCGAATTGGAACTATAGCAAGCGTATAGAGCAGGTTTATAAATTGCCCTGTGCCTTCTCACTAATGACATTATCTCCGCACATTTTATAAAATCTGATCTGAGACTTGCTTTCATTATAACTTGGTAATGAGTTTGTGTGGGCAGCAATTGTGTCACACATTTCAATTATTTCCATGGCTATCACTGTACCGCAATAAACCTAAAAGTTGTGCCTTATCAAACTAACTTATATCAGTTTTCAATACTGTTCAAACAAAACATGGACAAATCAGAACTCTTTATTCACCATGTGACAGTTAAGCTTAATTGCCAACTCGATTGGCTCAGGAACCACCTAAGGGATTAATAAAACATAGTTCTGGGTGTTTCTTGGAGGGTCATGGAGCTGGAGTTGTGACCTTGGTGTCTACATCTGGTTCCGAGCCCCTTCCTCTCTGGCACTGTTCCCCTGCTTTGCTTCTGGCTGCCATGAACTGAATGAAGCAGCTTTGTTCCACTAGTCCTTTCTGCCATGATGTTCTGGCCTTAGAGCCTGAGGACCATAAAGTGACTCCCATGAAACTATGAGCCAAATAAATCTCTCCCTTCAGTTTTGTTAGGTATTGTGTCCAGCAACAGAAAATACACACCGACAAATACACACCACTACCCCTGAAATGCCCTCCCCCAGACTTCCACTTCTTTGTAAACAAGGAGCATTTGCCCAACCTCATTGTAGCACCTTATTTGAATCTTGCCTTCCACTTATAATCTATGCCCTGACAGGTTGTCTTGATTCTGCCTTAAAAGGACAGCCTCCATTTGCGCATTTTTCTCCATGTCAACAATGACCTCCTAACTGGTATATTTCCAGTTGCCGCTAGTCAATTCTTAGAGAACTTCCAGAGAGACTCTGTCAAAAATATCAATGAAGTCATGTTATATTCTCAGTGTAAGAACTGCAGATTCCCTATCACATTCAGAATTAAATTCTAACATCTCACCATGTCCTCTGAGAGCCCCTACAATGGAGGCCTGATCACCTCTCCAACCTCATATCACTCTTGTAGTCTTTAATCTTCTATTTGTTCACCTCCCAAATTCTTTCCTACCTCAGGGTCTTTCCCTCTGCTGCTCTCCCATCAGAAAAGTTCTTCCCCTAATCTCTACTCACAGCTGCTTTTTCAGAGAAGACCTCCTTACAAGCACCCTCTCTAAAAGCTCTCACTGCTAACTTCTCTGTTCTCTTGTGTGCTTTATTTATTTTTCTTCCTAACATATTTCTTGTGGTATGACTGCATATCATATCTTTACTTGTTCAATACATTGTGGTTTATTTCTACCATGAGAATAAAAGCTATATGAAGACATAGACTTTACCCTTTGTTAACTGTATCTCCTGCAGGAGACAGCAATATTGATTGTGCTTAAATCAGGCTGTAAGCAGTGCAGGCTGTGAAGAGTCAACCCTATAACTGGCTTGTTTTTAGAAGTGAGTCCAACTGAAGCCTACATGCTGAGGTCAGAGTAACTCACACCCAAATCCTGTTCCCACAACTAAAACCTTCTTAACTAGAAGGATGATATTGTAATTACAACCATATATTTTGTCTATTCTGTTCCTAATTCAGGAATGCTTTGTCTTGTCTTCTATGAGGCTTGCTTACATTAATTTCCATAGAAACCACACAACTTGCAGATAGTACTGCCCTTGCACATAGCTCACTTTTACCCCCAGTTGATTACCAATAAAAATTAGTGGCTTGGACTGGCTGGTGCCTTTGTCAGTTGCACTGGTATTGGTCATCCTGGCACCCTAGTTTCTGTCTCTCTTAGTTCTGTCTTTTAGGGGTTTTTTTTTCCCTCAGGCCTGCATCGTACACTGGGCAGGAGAATGGAGCCTACTGCAGGGGTTTCTGGTAACATTGTGTGGGTCCCCAGTTTGCTCCTGGGTCTCATCTGTGGGTGGTGCATCAGGTTTGGTGATCTCCGAAATCTCCAATGAGGACAACAGTGCTCAGTGAATAATAGTCCTTAAATATTTGTGGAATGGATGAATAGTTCCAATAGTCCAACACATTTCTGTTTCTCTCATGTGATAACGTCCAAATACATTGCAAGGAGAAAGACAACTGGTGAATGAGATGTCATTTCTGCTTTGGTCAAATTTACCTATTCATTCATGTAACATATCCTTCTTGCTTGCCTGTTATTAATTAGAAGCAATTGATTAATTAAGTAAGTAAAAATACCTCAAAGAGCAAACTAGACACATGATCCTCCCCTATGGAATTTACAGTCTGGTGGAAGTCATAAACATTAAATAATCATAAATTGTTGGGCCGGGGATTTAGCTCAGTGGTTTCACTGCCTGCTGTGCAAGCGCAAGGACCCAAGTTCGATCCCCAGTACCAATAAATAAATAAATAAATAAATAAATTGTATGGACAGGTGTAAAGGAAAATAAGAAAGACAGGAAGGGGACATTAATTGATATAATGGGATTAGAGACAGCATTTCTGAAGAGATGACTCTATACTGCACCCTGAAGGTTAGTATAAGCAGGACATACAGGACAGTGGATTGCAAGTGCAAAGGCCCTGAGGCAGGATGGAAATTGGCTGATTCACAGGAATAAAATATCTACATAGCTAGAGTTGTGCGTGATGAAGTATGGGAGCCATTTTTGACAATGAAAAGAATGCAGAGACTGGGTAGCCAGGGTTTACCAGGATATTGCAATTTTTTTACATTTACAGAACAATTGAAATATTTGTAGGACATAGTAAAATTATACTCTGAAATTGCTCTGGAGGCAGAGTGGAAAATGGATGGGACATGAAGTTAGGGTCAGAGGTAAAAAGGGAGGTCAGTGAAAGGCAAGTGACATGCCTGAGATTCTGGTGGAAGTTTGAACTAAGGTGGTAGCAAGCAAAAGGAAAGATGAAGCTAGGTCACACCACACTTTGAAAGCAGTATCGGTAGGAATTGGAGAGGATGGGGTGAGTCACCTAGGAATAAATACATGACAGACCCTCAATAAATGTGTGATTGTATTGTATCACTGAGGAAAATGGAAAAATAAGAATGAATTTCTGGCTTTCATAATGGGGGGGAAGGGCATTGTTGTTTTCTGAGATGAAGAAGGCTGAGAGAGGAAAAGGCCTCTTTGAGATGAAAACTTACTTCTGATTTTAATATTTTAATGGTAAAATGGCCAAAGCTCATCATGCTGAGTACACAAAGTTGAATATACAAAGGCAGGCAAAGGAAAGCAATTTAGGATACATTAGAATGGGTGGTGCCTAGAGCTTGGGGGTAAAGAGTGTCACCCAGGAATGACTGAGGAGGGGGGCGGTGGCAGTATGAGGGTGGGAGAGGCTAGCAGTTTGGCCAGTTAGGAGGAGAGGGCTGGAGGAAAGCCAAGAGAAGGAGGAGATAGGAGGACATCAGAGTAGTGTGGTGTCTTGCGGATGAAAGTGGAAAGTGATTGTTGTAAAAGTTTGTCAGTTGGATTGAATGCTAGAGAAACACTCAGAAAGATGAGGAAGGAATAGTGTCAATTGCGTTTGGCACCACAGAGGTTGTTAACTTTGACAGCAGCAGTTTCACTTGAGTAATGGTGACGGAAGTCAGGCAGGGCTGGTTGAAGAGTAAATTGGAGATGCAGAGAGTGAGACAGCTTGTGCAGAAAAATCTTTTAGGAAGTTTGACTGTGAAGAGGAGCAAAATGTTACAATAACTGGAGAAGTGTGCTGGGTCAAGGGAGAACTTACCAATTTTTTTTCTTTTTAAGATGAAAGATTACAGAAGTCTTTTGGTCCCCATGCAACTGTTTCAGCAGAGTGGGAGAGATGGCAAGGGGAAGAGAGAAGAGGTTGCCTTTAAAAGTCAACAGAGAATGAGCTGCCAAACAGAAGCAAAGATTGATTGGCCTTTGGTAGGAGAGTTTCTATTTTATGGAACTCAGGATGCAGAGTACTTATTTTTCCTATTTCCTTGTTGAGGTCACAAAGCCGAAAATAATAATAATAATTTTAAAAGGGTATCCTTACGTTCTGAAATGAGGATTGGATCACTTACACAGGTCTTGGAAAGAGAAGGACCAAAGCCTGTTTTGCCCCTTGGCCCTTTAATTAACTTCAGGCAGTGTAAGAGAAGGCTGAGTATGCACGAGAGAGGCAGGTAGTGAGTGAATGTCATTGTGGGGTACAGTCAGTTTGCTGTTCCTCACATGAGCGAGATGGGGGTGCCTTTCCTCCCACTTCAGGCCAATAAGAAAGGGCTCCACATGCATCAGCTGGAGTTTGGGGGATTCAGGGGCTGCTGTCTACGTGATTATTCCTGAGAAGGTCAGCAGATAAAAGTCTGTGTGAGTGGTTGGTGGCAGCTGAGCAGAAAGAGCTTCATTGCGAAAGGGCTGCACTTTCAGAGTCACTAGGAGCAACATTTTTTTTTTTTTTTTTTTGCTATGAGCTATATGTAATGCTCACAAAAGGTAGTGCAGTCTCAGGAATTCTTGAAAAGAATTTCCCCAATAGGACCATCTGGAGAGATGAGGTACCCCCCAGAGGAAAAGTCTGTGATTGGTCCAGAATTCAGGAGATGATGAAACCATGAAAGTAACTGGAAAGATATTTGTCTCATCAGACAACTGCACATTGGAAGCCTCTAGTGGGGACACATTAAGACCCACAAACCAATCCATGCGGGGAAAGGTGCCTTTGGGCTTCCGCGTCATGTACCAACACAGAAACAAAGGAGATGGGGACCTTTTCTCTGATCAGTCTTCTGAACTCAGCTCTAGAGGTGGCCAGGAGCATTTAGACAGTGGGAAGAGACACCAGAACAAAAAACGGACACATGGACAAAGAGCAAGCAAGGAAACCAACGTCACCTTCCTTCTTTGTCACAGCGATCTGGGCCTGAGTGAGTATGGGAACGGGGTGAGAGGATGGGCATTTAAACTAGGTGACAAACGGGTGCTTTGATACCAAACTGGATCTGACTTTCTAAATACATTAAAAGCCAGATTTTTCATGAGTGCTAAAGAGTGACAGGAAAAAATACTGCTAGGACTAAGAGTCATCCAGCAGTGGAGAAAAACAGCCGCATAGGGGAGTATGAGAAACACCAGGCAGTGTGGGAGAGAATAAAGTTACTTTCTGCTTGCTCTTTTCTGATTCCAACTCATTCAGTAAACTGGTTATAGTTATATTTGTTTCTATCTCAAAACTTTATGGTGTTTGCACTGCTGTAGTCCAAATAAAACTTGTCTATGACAATTTATAAGCATTGCCATATTTCCTATTCTATTGTATTTTAGATTGTATTTTAAAAGCATCCAAAAGCCTAGCAGGTGGCAAAAATGAATGAAGCAGGTCAGGAGCAATATAGTGGGGAAGAATGAGGCTTAGAGAATACATGGCTTTGAAACATTTAAAAAATCCTGGGCAGGTCCAACAACACAAATATGCAGAGTGCCACTGTATAGCATTTGTGTTAGACACAGTTCTCTCCTACTGAGCACTTACAAACCTACATTGCAGTACCAGTGACCATGGGATGAGCATATGCTACAAGGCCATGTAACATGCCCTTACCTCACACTCATGCACACAAAGTTAATGCCATTTATTAGTAAGATGTGGAAATATTCTGAGAAGTCCCAAATCTATAATTTACAATTTTTGTCAACATCCTTTTAAAAATAGGAAAGCCTCAACCTGCCACATTAACACACCAGGAGAATAGATTGAGGAGAGAAACAGAAAGTGTGGTTCACGAAGCTCCTATTCCCATCCTGTGCCAGGTCCTGGTAATGATCACTAGCATAAATCATTTGCTTTGCCAAAGAAACCATTTGCTTTTAAAAGGCTGCAGTACAATTGTTAAATATTTGCCAGATGCCTACTGTGTGCAACAAAATATGAGGACGTCCGCTTTGACCTGAAGAGACGGTGTGCTCTGGTGTAAAATCTTGTCATTTGGAATTATGTCTGAGTAGCAATATGCTAGCCTAGAGCAAAATATCTTGTCAACAAAATAAGAGCTCCCTCAACCTAAAATAAAACATAAGAGAAAAATGTAAAAACAGAATTTCAGAGTGAGAATAGTCATATGCTAGAGAAACAGAAATGTAATTGTATTTCATCAAATGATTTTTTTCTAAATGCTTCCTTAAAAAGGATCATGGGATTCATTTATTCACACTGTATTTGGAAAATGCTTGAAAATCTTGGATACTGCAAGATTCTCAGAGGCCATCCATACCACACTCCTGATGGGGCAGTGTCTTTGTTGTAGGGCATTGGCCATTCATGACTAATTACTTGGGCATTCATTAAGCTTCAACATTCACGATTATCATAACTCAGCTCTGGTGCTGTGAGTTGGCAAAGACCAGATGCAACTATGTGTTGGAATCTAGAAAGATGTGTGGTGCTGGTCAAAGGTAAAGGCTGAGGCCAGGGATTTAGCTCAGTGGTTCCACAGCCTGCCTGGTAAGCGGAAGGTCCAGAGTTCCACCCCGGTACCAAAAAAAAAAGTAAAGGCTGTAGTCATGAAAGACACCTGGGTGTGGTTCTGAGAGTTGGTCTATAATCGAGAATAATTATGGCTTAAATAAAGGGTGAATGGACAAGGGAGTCAGGGACATAGTTGAACAGGGACTTAACCCAAACTGGATAGTGACAGTCTGCCTAGGCAAGGGAAAGGCACTTAGTAGAGAACCAGGTTGGGCTTGTGTGAGACATCTGATGGCCAAACGGTGAATCAAAGCAGAGGAGAGAATTCAATATGCAAGAAAAGCATCCAGGAAGACCTGAGAAGGGAAGCACTAGCCCTAGGCAACGTGTTCTTCAGGGACACAGTAGTATTTGTAACAGGAGCATCCAGAGACCAAACTTGGAGCTGCTGATAAATGTCTGCTTGTCTCTTCTCCAGATTTAGTCCTGGCCCAGTGGACTCTAACTCCTGGTGCAGCTAGTTGTTTTCCTCATCCAGAAGAGGCGAGATGCAGAACAGTATGTCTCTTTTCCTCGTGACAGAACTTTCCTTAAAGGAATAACTTTCTTTTCTTTAAACACTTTTCCTTTCGGTTTTCATTCTGTCATTTTGTCTGGTGTTTGTTCTTTCATTAGCCTCCTTTTACTGTCTCTGCTTCCTCTAACTCATCTCTAAATATTAAAAGCTCCCAAGATTCAGTTTTGAGGTCTTCTGTCTATTTCTTTCCATCCCTAGTCTAATAGCTCTTGTCCCACTGATGTGGTGATGACTCTGAACCTTTTATTGTTCTAGTTATGCCTCTTTGCTGAGCTCCAGATTCAAGTGTGTAACTTCCTATATAATATAAGAAGGACATTTCAACCCAACATACCCAACATATGATCCTTAACCCTACCTATTGCCCACAACCAGCTCCTGCCACTCCTTCCCCGTCCTAATAAATAGCAACACTATACAATTGAGCATTTAAGCCAAAACCAGTCACCTTTAATTCCCCCTTTGCTTCATTTTCCCCCAATATCTAATTCATCAGCAAGTCCTGCCATTTTTATTTATAAAATGTTTCTCTCTATATTTTTTCTATCTATAACATTACCACTTTGCTCCAAGCTACTATCTTTTGTCCCCTGGGATTCTGCCAAAGTAACTTCCCCACCCTCCATTCTATACCCTATGGCTGCAGTGATCTTATAAAAGTACAATTTAGATAATTTACTGCCTGAATAGGTCCTGCTTGTTCAAATTGTGCATAATAGTCTCCCACCACTCTTGGAATAAAACATCAAGAGCCTTCATCTTCCTCTCTCTACAGTCCCACTTTATCTGCCACCTCTTCCCCTATTCGCTTTCCTTCTGCTACACTGGCCTGCTTTCTTATCCTAAGAGCCCAGGCTCTGTCCTGAGCCTTGGCCTCTTCATTTTATCTTTACTCTCCTCAGAAAGCACTTCCTAAGATTGGCTTCTTCTTGTCATTCTGATCTCCAAATATTTCCTGGCCAGAAGGTCCCTCCTAACCTGCAGTCTAAAGAACTCCCAACCCCATTCTTCGGTACCCTCTCTCTTAGTTTTTTTTTTTTTTGGTACCAGGGATCGAACTCAGGTCCTTGCGCTTGAGCAGCAGGCAGCGAAACCACTGATCTATCTCTCTTAGTCTTACACAATTTCTTTGTCCTACACTGCTTTCCTCAAGTACTCATCAGTACATAAAGTCATTTATTTGTTGGTTATCTGTCTCCCCATTACTAGAATATGAACTTCAGGCGAACAGGAACCATATCTATCTTCTTCCTTATTAGATTTCTTTACCTAGAACAAAAGCTACTAAATGTGAGTATTTAATAAGTATTCACTGAGTAAAAGTGAATTCTATCTGCATATAATTTCCACTCATTAATGATGGAGCTATGTTCAATAAGTCTATTATTTCTTCTATTATATGATAGTCTTTTAAATATATGGAGGGAACCCTTATTATACATGGCTGTGTGTGTGTGTGTGTTTGTGTGTGTGTGTGTATGTGTTGTCTTTCTCCTAGCTATCTGCAAGTATTTAAATTAATCCTTATATGAAAGGACTCCAAGATTCTTCCCTATCCAAGTCACCTACCCCTGGATAAACTCCAAGAGTAGATTCTGTCAAGTTAGTTTCATTGGCATCTAAAAATAACCTGAATGACACCAAAAATAGGTAGTGAAAAAAAAAAAATGGTTTCAGGCTGAGATTAGCAGCCAACTCCTGTCTTGGTCTGAAATGTTTTCCTGTAAGAAAATCTTAAGAGATTTTCTGTACTCTTCTTTCCTAGAGCAAATAGTTCTCCCTAATGGCCCTCAAGCAACCAGTCTTAAACATGTATTATTTACTTCTTGCTTATTCCCTCCCGGGCTCTGATCTGAGAGAGCTGAACCAGAAGATAAGGTTTCTGCTTGTATTCACATCCCTTGCCTGTCATTACGTGTACATCCAGTTTTCTATTTGACACTTTCCTAGTTGTCCCATAAGTACCCTGAGCTCTCAAACTGAACTACTGTAAACTTCTCTTTTATTTCCAATGCCTGTACATGATGGCCAATTTGTCTCTTCATCCCGGCCCCAAAACTCAGAGTCATCTTAGGCTTCTTCCTCACTAGTCATATCCAAACAGTTTCCAAGTCTGCCCTTTCAACCTTTTCCTCACCTTATTTTCACAGCCCTGAGACCTTCACAACCTCTCACTTGTAGCCTTCTAAACTACCTCACTCCTAAGGCCTCAGGGAACAGCGACTTCTCTAGGCACCTTTCTGTACCTTCTGCCCAGTGTATAAACCCCTCTTCCTCCTGTATGACTTCCTGCTCAAGACCACAGGTTATTTATTGAAATTGCTTGTTCTTCACCCTTCAGAAAGTTGCAAGCTTCTAAAACACAAGAAGTAACTCTTAGCTTCACACATACCCCCTAGCACCCAAATAGGTGGGTAGCACATATTCCATAAATGTTTGCTGATCTCACAGGGCCTTTAGGAGGCTGAAACAAATCTAGATATGAAGCTCCCAGACCTACAATAGGATCAGAATTCTCTACATTACAAAATGAATGCATGTGCAATGGCCCCATTCAGAATCCTGGTGTCTTTAGCCTTGTGCTCAGAAACACTTCTGGAATGATTTCTCAGGGGCCCACAGCAGGATGCAGGGGACCTCATATGGCTAATGCTGCAATTATATACTACCTCTCAACTTGTTATCTGTGGCTAAACCCATATTAAATAAGATGGATTATAAGAGAGGTGTCCACTGTAATGAAACATCCTATGATGTAACAGCTGCAGATGATAAGCAGACTCCACTGTGCTACATTGTTTATGTGCAGCTATTGGTGCTCACTATGGTGTTTCCACCTGAAAACAAGACTTTGATCTTAGTCATCCTTAAAATTTCTAGAGTCTCTGTTGCAAAGCCCATGTAGGGTGTGACCTCTATAAATGTCTGTAGAATGGACTTGAGCCTGCTAAATGGAGAGAAGCAAATTTCAGACACTTCATTTGTTTGAGATAGTCATGAAAAAATAGGTAGTGACCACTTTTTTCTCTTTAAGTGAATCTCTTTGTCAAATGCCTCTCTAAAAAGCAAGTGAAGGTAATTGCAAGTCAGCTGGAAGTGCTGCCAAAATAGGACCTCCACGAAGGGTAGGAAGACAAATGAGATTGTGTGACTGCTACTATGCAATGTTTAGCTGAATCAAAATAAAGAAATAATTTGAAATTAAGATGAGTAAACTATCCAGCACTTACAATCATAGCAAAGTGTATTGTCACCCGGCCCCTGGAGAAATGAAGACACCTCTCTCCCCTTCTCTGCTTCCTCCTGCCCTGTCAGATTCCAGCTTTTAAAGGACATCATCCTCCAAGGATATTCCCTAAGTAACACACAGGATCCTGTTACCCTTTGAATTCAACTGTACTGATGCTTTTTAATGCTCATTCATTCATTTGGTAAAAAGCTACCTATCAAATGCAAGACACAAGTGCAGATTTAAGGAATTTATGGCCGATATTCTTCACAGAATCCCCATAGATAATCTGCAGGCACATAAAACATACAATGTAGATGCTAATCTAAGAGACATGACATGTAATTAAAGTGGGGGGAAAAGGTGATTTTTGAGTTCAAAAATTCTCATTTCCTAGTCTACAGGGTACCTTCTAGACCTTTTGAAGAGTAAATTTACAGAGTGTGTTAATTTACTCTTGCCTTCAAGTAAGGGATTTTCCCACATTTATAAAAGAAAAACAGTGGCTGTTATGCATAATGAGGCATATCAAGAATTCTCAAACTAGTTCAACCCTATTTCTGTAGACTATAAAGGCAACTTGCAGGCATGTGCCTCTAGAGGACTCGAGAAGCGCGCCTTTCTTTCCCTCCTTATTATCTAAAGGCAAGAAGCACTGCTTTCTTTCTGCCATGTCATCAAAACAGAACCTGACATGGAACCAGAAGCCCCAAGTTTCCATCCTTCCTGTCATTAAAAGCTAACATTAAAATATTTATTAACTTACCCTAACCTCAGTTTTATATTTGTAAAATGGGATTATAAAACATAGCTTACAGGATAATTATACAGATTAAGCAGCCCAGGCCAGGAGCCTGCCCAGAGAACGGATGCACGGGCAAGTGGGCTCCCGCCAGAGGCCATTCCATCCCTGATTGCAGGCAGATCCTGGGGAGCAGCTATGTGGCCCGGACCAGCAGGGCTGCAGGCAGATCCCAGCCTGGACTCCAACCTGACCCCTGAGGCTCGGGCACACCCACTCAAGCCAAAGGCCGGCCCAGAAAGGGGCTGCTCCAGCACACAGACTTCAGCCAGAGGCTCGCCATACCATCTGCCACAGCCAGGGACCCGCCTCGAGAAGAGTTGTACAGGCACACAAGGAATACCCAGAGGCTCAGCCAGATACCATTGATAAGTGCGAGGAGACCCTAGACAGAGCCTGTGTAGACAACAGAAACTGGGGTGCACAGCACCCAACTAAAGGCCCTCCCAGACAATAGCTACATAGGGGCCCCAGTGAGAGGCAAGCCTGGATACCATCCCAAATGTGCACAGGACCCAGCCAGAAACCCACCCAGACAACAGGTCAGCTCAGGGATCCAGAAGGCCACCACTCGGAACCCAGGAATTGGTGAACTGGTGAGCAGCAGAGTAAAGGCTGCTCAGTGGCTTGCTGAGAATTCAAGACCACTGGGTGAGCAAAAAGTTGCCTCAACAAACACACAGCAGGCTTCATCTGTTGAAATGAGAAGACATAAATAAGTACCAAAACCAGACTACCCGATCACCTAGGGGAACCCCAAAGGGCAACGAGATGGAACACTCTGATACTCAACCACCTGGACTCTCTGAACTGGCAATGAAAGGAGACCTGGAAAAAATGAAATCAGAAATAATTTCTCAGATAACAGCAGAGATTGTGCCCATAGTATAAGACATTATTAATAAACCT